>BQNB010030847.1:0-54505 GCA_026074375.1 Tanacetum coccineum
TCCATGTTATTTCGATCCACCTCAAATCAGGTCATTAGTTAGATTGTAAATAATCGAGTATGTAAAAGTTCAAGTGTAGGGGTGTGCCTAAAAACCCCCATGATGTATTACATGTTTAAGCAATGGCAGAGCAAAAGTGTACATAAAAAAATTATATAAAAAAAGTAAAAAAAATGTACGGGATGCCATTTGCTTATGTTATGTTTATATTAGAGTCAAGAAAAGAAAAGAAAGAGATTTATGTAGAGTTGTGTAGAGTTTGTATATCTTCGTCCGAGTCTTGGCTTAGCAACCAAACCAACGTGTATTCGTATAAATAATTAGTTAACCCTTCCACTCTAAATTCATCTAAAGCCACCTAAATGTATCCCATCCGTTTCCGTTTCCATTATATGTTATCTTACACCTACACCCCACAACCCTTTAAAAAGACCTCTTGGATAGTAATGAATAATGCTTGCATCTAGCGGTGGAGGTTTGATCCTTTACCAAGCATATGGTAATTTATATGCTATGACATGTAATGAGTGTTGATTTTCCATTTCCCCATTATGTCATAATTTATTATACACCTGGATGAAAGAGAGAATCTTAAACATTTATGTGAGTTGCTGGTGTATGTTTTCCATGATTTTAATTATGAGGTCTAGAAGGTTATGTTGTAATATACTTTTAAAGAGTAGGTTAAATGACCCTTATATTGCTATTGTCTAGGTAGAAAAGTCTATTTGCTTAAGGACAAGCAAATCCCAAGTGTAGGGGTATTTGATGAGGTGTCATTTTATATACTATTTCGGGGTTATTTAACCCCCTAAATAATGCAAATATGCTCATATTATGTGCTTAATCGTTTTTTTTTAGGTTTTTAGTACTTGGATGGCATTTGGAGGGAATACACGTGACTTGGGCTTATTTGGAGAAGAAACGGACGAGATTACGACTCTACACCAAAAATTATGAAGAATTGTTCATACAACGCGTGGAGACGGCGTCGCAGGCATAAAGCGATGCCATCATGATCCATCTAGTGACGACGTTAGAGATTTAGTGATGGCGTCAAGACGTAGCCGAGTCAATGAGGATGCGACGCCGTCGCAACGATATCTTTATATATATTAAACCAATTTTAGAGTTTCAAGTGTGTAACTTTTGGGATAATTTTGTATAACTTAGGGAGACGAACCCTAGCTCTTGTAGGAGCTTCATAGGTCATTTTTAGGGCCTCAAAACCCTATCAAACTACCTTGAATCCATGTTTTAATCCAAGTAAGGTTATTTATCATTAATCATTCAATATGTCTATGTGTTGTGTGATTGGTTTATCTCTTTGTTTTCTTTATAACATGCAAAGCTAAACCCTCCTTTGTATTTGCTCATGATTACATAAATATCAGATTGCAGATCCTTTTATTGATGCTTCTTGATTGAAGATTGTGCGCGTGAGGTTCTAGAAAACCATCTTTTGTCTGTATCGTTGTAGACACGTCTAGGGAAACGCGAGTGCGTAGAAAGTATACCATCGGGTAACAGTCTTTATACTACCTTGCTCCTTTATATGGTTGATCCTTCTTAAGTTATTTCACATGCATTTAATGTACTCTTAGGGGCCTTGTAATAGTCTTCATACTATCTTACTTGTGCATTGCCGTAATGGAACATTAAATAGACGACGGGTTCGTGTAATCCGTTCATGGCCTAGGAAATACTTACACATATCATCACAAGTGTGACAAGGCAACAAGATTAGGAGAAACAATCTGATAAGTAATGCATGATTAAGTAAATATATTTAATTATCATAAAGTTATCACCAGTAGATTAGATACTAGTTTAATTAGTAGTTAAACAAACCAACCTCTCAAACCATAGATTTATCGGCTTTCTATAAAATATAAAAACAAAAAATTAATCTTTTCTCAACCCCTATAATTCTGTTAGACCGTGATCAAGCCTTCCTAACCTATTTCCCTAGAGAATGATAACAACCCCCGAGTCTTGCCTATACTACTACTACAACGGTTAGCTACTCTGCCTATGGAGTTGTAAAACATTGTGTTGAAGTCCTATGACTACCGCAGCAATGGAGTATCACTATTTGATGTGTTTTGAAAGCTTTAAAAATATAAGACTGAAAATACCGATTAATTAAACGGAAACACACAGGTCAAAGTATAACCCACGTATGTAGTATAATCTTTTAGGTAAGACCAGGTCGTTCCACAGGATTGGTATATTCTAAGTAAAGTCAGGATGTTTTATGAAAAAAGGTTATCTTATAGAAAGTCACGATCTAAAGATAAAGGTTTATTTCAAGATATTAAAATGATATTTATTTGGACTAAAAATAATGGTGAAGAACAAGCATAAAATCAAGCAAGCATGAATTTAAGCATAAAAGTATGAATAGATGGGTAATCATTCAAACAATTATCTATTTCATATATTAGAGAATCATTTTAGCCTTTAATCTTTAATATATAAAATGCTTTAAAACTGATTCAAGTATGAAAGTGATGATGATAAAATCCCTTAATCAAGTTCGTTAGACATATGATTAAGTGTTAAACATTTTCTTATCTGGTTTGATAAACGTTTTATTAGTCAATTCTAACAAGTCTAACATCGAATTGTCATAGATAAACAATGTAAAATATAAACATATTGGTGAAATCTTTCGACCTATATCCACTAAATATGATTAATCAAACATAGAACAAGTAACCAGATAATTGAATATCAAATTCATCATTATCACATTCATAAGCAAAACATTAAGGATTGTTCATATCATTATCCATATTAGCCCAAATAAATATGAATGACTACTCCATATATTCATAGAAATCAAACACATAACAAGCATAATAGATTCAAAAAACATTATATTCAATAAGGATAATATGTTTATATCGATTCCACAAGCAAATGATATGGTTTATTACAAGAACATCCTTGATCCAAACACTAGTTTAACCGGAATTACAACTAGTAATACTTCTTCTCCACCACCTTTGGCCTGAGTTTCTTCCTTCGGTATGACTATAACCTAGAAATTATGAAGATTCAAAGAGTACTTCAGCCTTTTCTAAGAACTTCCTTATAACTTTGCTAATAAAATTCCCTAGTAACTTATAAATGATTTGAGAGATGTTTATGAAGAATAGGATGCCTTTTTCCCTCTAAAATCGTGCTTTATTTATACTTGAGGATGATGCATCAATTGCTAAAATTTGGGGAGTGAAGAGTTGCATAATCATTGTAATTATTTATGATTTTGGAGTAACTGCAGGAGAAGTGCGCCGCACTTGTAAAATTGTGCGCCACACTTGGTAAATTAATTAAATTGCATTTAACCCGCTTTGAAAACCATCGCACTGGCTCTTTTCATTAACTCTTCATCTCTAGATCCTTTCATTGACGACCGTTAGCGTATTTAACGGAATATCTTTGCACTTATAGTCAAAGTGAAAGTATTTCGTTTTAATAAAATTAAATTAATGATCATAAGCGTAGATAACGCGACAAAGAACCTCACAAATTTTTATAGATAAAATTATTTTCACACTCGCTCAATTTAGTGAAATGGATAGTAAACGGAAGTCACTTATACGCGCAATCATGAAATGTTTAAATTACGATAGGCTTGTACAGGAAACTAAACTTCACCGACATGGCGTAAGAACTTGATATGAACATCAAAAGAGGTAATTTATTTAGTGATATTATTTTTATATTTGCTGAAAAGGTTTATAATAAAATCATAATCCATTTTATCTGTAAATGTAACAAACATTTCTTTCACTTCATCATTTTTTCATAATTATTATTATTTTATTATTTTTATTATTATTTGTTTTATTCAGACTTTGGCTTATTTTTCCTTATTTCACTTTCACCTAGGGGAAATTGTTTTCTCCCATACTTAGGATATGCACACTACTTCAAACGAACTTAGAAGTTTGCAACATTCGTAGTTTATTATAATAGCGATATCAACATTTACGCTCTTCAATTCTTACAGATAAAATTTTAGATAATTTAATTAAATAGATTTTTGAACAAAATTATTGTATACTTCTATTTATATTTTTATCACCTTTTAATCAATAAAATGTTTATAATAGGCGAACGTGTTCCTATTGCGGTCTCATAAAGATTTCAGGCACAAGTTCTAGAATTAACAAATCACCGACACACTCATATAATTTTAAATCAATACCAATGCTCCAGAAAAGGTGATAAACCACAAATACACAGCCGTAACGACGGATGAGATACTTGCAATTGCATTTAAACCTTAACTTGAGAAAGCTAAAGATAAAAATCATCTTAGGCATTAAAGATGGATACCCGAATTCTTAAGATCTAATTCTTACAATTTTCCTGAGTGGTATAAATATGCTAGTAATGTTATCAATCTAGAATCAGATTGCTTGTATGTGAAATATTAGCATTGTCCTCCTTTAAGATAAGTGATTTACTTTTCTAATTTATCTCCTCTTCCATACTTAATATGAGCATTATCCTTAATATGAAATATTATAAAGAAAGATAAAATGAGAAAGTAAAGTAATACTCCCCAATTGATGATGGATTACTTGAATCTTTGCTTCGCGTCATTTTGTCATACGTTCTTTTTTTTCTTTTTTCGGTTACAAATATAAATACTGCATAGCACACACAAATATTAATAATAATATTCTTAATTAATTAATAGCATAAAAGTATGATAATATTATTTTAAATGCCAACAGAATCATTTTACACACCATAGTAGTAATAATAGTAATTATAATATTGTTTTTTAAAAACATACGTGACCCAGAACATGCGGTCACGAAACCAACTAGTGTCATCTTGACATTACTCATCATCCTACTGATGCTGCTGTTGCTACGGTGGGCACTGCTGATAGTACTGATCATACTTTAGTTGAGGATATCCATGTGAGTTATAAGCTCCCTACAATGGAACACTGTAAACCCCAGCTATGTGCTTGAATAATGCAGCATACTTATCCCACTTATAGGACTGCCTATAAGCCATCCTCTCTATTGCTCCCTGGCGTATCTCCATACTACCCATCCTCTCGTATAAGTCCTGCATTGATGCTCTCTGGGATTTTGATATAGCAACTCTAGGTACATCCGGCCGTGGATACTCAGGAATCAGTCTACCCTCAGAGTCGATTAACTTTCTCTAGTAGTATCCAAATCTCTACAATAAACTAGAGCACTCAAATTCCTTATCACCTCAACACTCAACACCCTTGCCTTCCTAGCAAGATTCGTGATAAACTGTCTGCAAAAAATCAAACTCTCTCTCTGAGTACCAGCTCCTTTTCTTTTCATCCATCTCGTAATCAATTAAGCAACATCTGCGTACCCATCTTGGTGTCTAGTATCAAACATACTCAATAGCTACAAATTATTTTTCTGTATTTCATCATACCCAGTTGTCCTATGACACAAGCCATAAGTAATCATCTTGTGCAACACCCTCAAAACTGGGTTCCTAATGGTAGAGGCATGACTCCTAGATAAACTTAAGTTCTCCTATCGACTAATGCTTAACCAATACTCTTGAGCGTTAAAATGATCATCACTATGCAAACCTTCTTGAAAATAAACATCAAAACCTTCCTCATCAAGCTCTTCAGCATGATATAATCCCAATCTATGAGCAAATTCCAACAAAGTCAAACTGTGAGCACGGCCACCAAGTCTAAACTTGATAATCTTCTTGGTTTTCAACTTATCATCCGCACAAACTTCATCAAATTCATAAGTTAAATAAAATTCGTGGCAAAGCTCTGAATAAATTGGTTCATTGATGTTGAAAGCTCTAATCCACGCCACAGAAGTAAATGTTTCTTCGTTAGTTCTAGCCTCACACAAATTAATCCTCAACATTTCATCAATTTCATTATCACACCCTATTCTATTTAGTATATCCCAATTCACGACACACGACTAGTAAGTGGGCTAATTTGGTGTTATACCTTTATATATATAGTGTTACTTTATTTTTAGCATCAAGTTAAGTGCGAGAACTGCGAGAACTCTTAAAAACATACATGCACGTCTTCAATAACCATATTTCTGCATATATGTTCTAAATAGAACAAATATGTTTTTAAAAAAACATATTTGTTCTAAGGAATTTGATAAGAAATTAGAAATATAATTTTTTTGTTTGAAAGTGTGCATATTCAAAGAAAATTTTGTATTTTCAATTTCTCATCAAATTCTTTAGAAAAAACATGTTTTTTTTAAAACATATTTGTTTAATTTAGACCATACGTATAAAAATACAATTATTGAAAGCGTGCATATATGTTTTTGAAAGTTCTCGCACTTAATTTGTTGCCGAAAATAAAGTCCCCATATATATATATATATATATATATATATGTATGTTTTGTCTTGACTTGCATTTTTTTTTAAGGAATACCATTACCAAATAACTCGAATTTTAGCATTGACTTTGTGGAATCAAATTGGTGATTTATTAGATTTGTATCAATATTAAATGATGTTTACTTGTAAATCAAATCAAAATATATGAATCAATTTGCTTAAACGAAGATTTCTCAATCTTCTCAAAATAAAAACCTTCTCAATGGAACCGGAGCCTATATATATATATATGTGTGTGTGTGTGTGTGTGTGTGTGTGTGTGTCAAAGTTTTGTCTCGACTTGCATTTTTTTGTGGTAGAATTCGTCCCTCTTGGAATGACGGGAATTTATATCCAACAACCACTTGTGACTTTACTTTATAAATTTTGCCTCTAGTTTCTTGCTAGAGATTTTTAATAAATTTCCACCGTTTAAAAAAAAAGCGGAGATAGAGTTAGTAAAGTGAGAACTACGGATCATCCAGCTTTTTGATATTAAGTATATAAATAAACAAGTTAAACTTGGTGATCAAAGCAAAGTTATTATTGAACTTGAAAGTAATTAGCAATTTTATATTTTGCGGTCTCGTAAGAATCTCTAGGTCAGTAGTTTACTATATCGAGTGTTGTACTCTTCGCCTCACCTCTGAAGACTGTTATTCTCTCGTGAGTCCTATACTGATAGTATTTATTATTTGTGTTATGATTAGTCCTCTCATCATGATGTATTAAGAAAAAATGATGAAATAAACTAATCCCATTCCTCGTTTAAGAACTAACTATGTACAAATGATAACATATATTTGGTTTACATGCTAACATAATTACTACGAGGGTATGTTCCTATTTATTTTTCGTGTCCCTTAAATGTGTTTTATATGTATGTTAATTATTTGTACTAGACTCTATCTATCTGCTGCGTACTCGTAAGAGTTAAATTGGTTAACTTGATTGTTAAATTCCAACAGATACAACCTGCAAAATTGATTAATCCAAAGTATTAGATAATCATTGTAATCATATTTAGAACACACATACTTATAATGTTATCTAACGTCTTAGACAAAGCGTGTTAATCCTATGTTGAAAGTGTTGCATCCGGCCATAAACAGTTGAATTAGACTAACTTAATTATCAGTACCATAATTTGATATAAGTTTAGAAAAATATAGTACTATTTTTTTAAACAGAATCCTTGATTACTATTATTATACTAAAGTGATTGTAGTACTAATACACGCACAGTGTTATAAATATCAAAATGAAGCAAGTGTTATTCAGATATGCAAATGAATACACGGAACATATACTTCAAATTTTTGATAAAAACAACATTTATATTATTACTTTTTAGTTATGTTAACTTTAAGACCAAAACTTGGGATTATAAGCTAGTAAACAATATGTAAACCGAATCAACCGTTATATTAGTAAACGTTGGGTCGATGTTGAAATCTTTGGTAGTAGCATCAGCACTGAATATTTTACAACCTACTTCCTTTTTGGTTCTACTATATTCATAATAAAACAATAACAACTAGCTTAATGGTATACCTAATACAATTTTAGAACATTTTTCTATATATGGTTCATAGACCCTACACATTTATAGGTTAGATTTCAATAGGATATTATGGGTTGACTTCGAAAATTTCAAGGTGAGAAGATGTAATCAAATGATGCATTGATTGGGACGAAAAGCATAGTTACTAATATTTTAATTGTACACTTTGTTGGAATGTGGTAGTTGGATTAGCTCGATACAACTAGAAATGTGTGAGTCTATTGGGGGCACACACGTTCAACACATAAAGTGCGTTTAAACTTCACGTACGAAAACCTTAAGACCAAAATTCGTCCAATGATGTTGTCCTATTGAGGAAAACGAAGAGGAGATTCTAGAATGGTTCCAAAGAGCGTCTAGGTTCGGTTTTGATAAGAATGAAAGGAAAATGTATGATAAGATTAAAGCTTGTAGAGTTTTACTCTTATCATGAGTTGGTTTTTGCTCTCTAAAATAAAGGGCGAGTGTGGTGATTAACTCCCAACAAAATGATCGGTCCTTAAACCTTATACCTCATCCATGATACTGATTCTAATTCAATCATATTACTCGCGCGTCTTCTTTGTAATTAATCCTAGGGTTGATTACTTGCTGCTCGGGTCCAGGGGCTGCGATTAGGGTCTTGTATGTTCGTTTTAGGGTTTCAACTGTTTGGTTCGTTTTGTTTCGCTGAGTTGATGGTGTTGTGTTGACGTTTTGGTGATCGTGATCTGTACTGGATTCAATCTTGACAGATTCATATTAACTACTGTAATAACCCTAAGTTTTGTAGGGATTGTTTTCGTTTACTGCTGATCTTTATTGGGTTCGTGTGCGCGCATACTATAGAATAATACATTGTTTGTGCGTGGCTGTGGTTATTTGGGTATTGATTCGTGTGTTTGCATATGGATTGTTGGTTCCTAGAGCTTGTTCACATGTAGTAGTATGAAGATTGGTTATCTTGACTGCACTTCAGAATTTTTTTATGAGATTCTTGGAATCATATTTGAGGAATGTGTTATTTTACTTCTGTCTACATTTCACTATTTTTTGCAATAATCGTCGAGTTTGGAATATACCTTCAGCTTTATGTCTTTTTCTAATAGGTAGTTTCTGAAAGTTATGTAACTGGTTGGAAATAAAACGATTAACAAATGTTGTTTTTGATCACGGAGTTTTGTTAATTATTTTTGCTCCAAATGTCTAATGTATACTCTTTTAAATAATTGAAATAGCATTATATGATACATGGCTTAATTATCATTCAAACAAACATTTATACTAACTATTCAACTCCCTTTAGTTGTCAAACACCGATGCTTTGTCCAATATATTTCTTTGGCTACAAAACAAATTTATACGCGAAATTCGGTAACTAAAAGGAAGCTAGCCCGTCCATCGGACGGGCCTCGGAGTAATTTGTATATAAAAATTAAAAATACTATAACATGGTATATGACATTTATGATTAAAAAAATACATTTAGATTTGCATCTTTAGGCTCAACAAATAACCATAAGTGGTAAAAAAACAAGACATGCACCTATCTAGGTACGATCTCAGATTATGTAAAACATTATTTACTGAAGAAGTGGAGGGTCTTAAATTCATTCTTGATACTTCAGGTCTTTCTAAACCAATACTCCCTGACGAAGAACTAAACTCTAGAAGAAGCGGCGTTCCAGGATTAGAGTTACTACGCATGAACAATGCAGGTTCCAATGGTAGTGGAAGCGTGAAAGACAAGCTCTTAAGCATAAGAACAACCAAATCCATAGTTGGTCTGTCAGTAATATTATCTTGAATGCATAATAACCCGATGTGAATACTCCTAATGATGTCGTGAATGCATAATAACCCGATCTGACCATATCCTATTATTCCAACATTTCCATGCCTAAAAGATGACAACAATAATTGATTTCAGTATGCTTACACTATAGTAAAAATTTACTTTTGCTTGGGAATTTTATTAAAAACTTTATATGATTATAATGGAATATATGGATCAAACATACAAAGCTAAGAAGATCTTGAATACTATCTCCATTCTGGAATCTTTGGTTTCTTTGGCCTGCAACAATCTCTAGTACCAACACTCCGAAGCTAAAGACATCTGACTTCACTGAAAATTCGCCGTGCATGGCATATTCTGGTGCCATATAACCACTATATAGATGGGCATAGACCATGCAAACTAAAATGTTAGCACTTGCATAAATGTCTTATTTAATAGAGATGTAGTGATCTATTACAAAAGAAAGAAACAATATCCTGATGACAAAAATGAACCCGCATAACAATTGGCAAGAGCATGTCCTAACGCAGTATCGAAAATGTAGATAATACCCCTTGACCAAATAGGTGTTGAATGATGCCATGAAGCAAACTAGCAGTTTTTTTAGCAATTAACATGTAGTGGTAAGAAAATTAACATTGCAATTTTACTTTTAGCAACATACACTACTCTATATAGGCCAGATAAAACTCTCTGGCCATATTAAAGTCCCTGATATCACGTCACAAAAGTGATTCCCGATTAGTTACTCTCGTGTGTCAAAGTACGTCAAATAATCACGTAATATTCCAGAAATATAGTTCGTCCAGGGAAAGTGCTTAGTACTTACTAGGTTCCAAACAATTCGACTAGTGTTGGCTTGAGTTTCCTCAGGTTTAAACAACCTTGCCATGCCAAAATCTGCAATTTTAGCATTCATTTCTGCATCTAACAACACATTACTAGCTTTCATTGTCTCGATGATTATCTTTAAATCGTTGAATCTTCTAATGAAGGTATAAAAGTCCCTTGGCATAAAAAACCTTTGATGAGCTTGTATCGCTTTCCCAAATCTAGAAATCACGGTTTCGCTGGATTCTATATGCACCATCATTAATATGGTTATGGATTAAATGATATGCTGAAACACTAAAGTTATTACCTCTTTTGGCGCTTTAAACACTACTAAAACTCGTGTATGAAAGCGTGAGAACAAAATTATTTCAATTATTACATACCCTAAATAGGAAGTATCAAGGGACTTGTCCATTTGGCAAGAACTTCGTTTATACCAAAAGGTTCGTTCCATGTATGCTAAAAACAAGCAGCCCTACCAAAGTACGATGTTGTCTTTTGAAGCTTAGCAACTAGTTAATAACCTCATTTCTTGATTTCTATATCACATTGTCCAGAATCATTGCTAACCTTTTTTACGGCTATTTCATAGTCCATCTTCAAACCACACCCTATTTTTTAATGAAAAATCATATATCTTCGCTATGGATGGCAATTAGCATTTTAACGCGATACCTCAATGGTGGACATGTATGAAGTAATATAAATAGTTGTTTTATGGATATGGATATAATTGTAATCCATATATCTCATCGCTATGATGGCAAATTAGAATATTTACTTTACCACCCAAAATTAATATATACACATACACTCAAATATTTTGAATATATAAAACTCTCATGATGAAGAGAGGGTTATACATGAGGTTTACGTATGTGGTCAATTGAAAATATAAGTACATGTAATGCAAGTTTGCTATAATTTTCGGTCTCCAAGCACACCCTATGATTTCTTGGATCAATGCTTACTAATGTACTCAAATGTTATGTAGTCTTGGAACTTACTTGCTAGCAATATTGACTAGTTAAATTATACCTTATAAACAGCTCCAAAACCACCTCGTCCAAGTTTATTGTCTTCAGAAAAGTCATTTGTTGCAACTTGCACCTTACAAAAGTCGTATTGCAACGATTCAGGTGTGCCAATGTCCATTGTTTCCGCTAGTAGAGCCAAAAAGAATTATAGTATCAGAAGATGGTTTCGCAACTATTGTGTTTATTTCCCTTTTTCAAAAACACAAACATACTTTTTTATGTTATGATCATCTCCCTTTTTTTGAAGTCATAAAAAATGGTCCACGAGGGTTTTACCTAAATTGCACTCGTTGTTCATCAATTTGGAATTGCATCAATAATATTTAACATGGAAACTTCACACACTAATGATCCGTAATTTTAACACTCTAAGGGCCCGTTTGGATTACCGAATGTATTTAAAGAAATTGTAATATGTCAAATGAATTGTAATTTGAATGAATTATAATGTGTTGTAATTGTAATGTGAGGGAACACGGTGTATGGGGACGTGTAAGGTTCAATTACATATGAGGAATGTGTCAAGTTTCATGTTGGATAACATCAAATATGTTACCAAATTAAGGCAAAACTTGATATCGCTAAAAAAAGACTTTACCATGAAGATGCGGCCGGACTATCAAGATTATAAAGGGTTTGCTCGTGGTTTTATTAGGAAAAAGAATGGCTAATTACGTTCATACCTTGGACGGTCAGGCAGTGACCATAAAGACATTTAAAGATAGGAAGAAGTTAGAAGAATATCAGACTTTGAGAAAGATCAAGAGGGGTAATTTTATTGAGTCTTGTAATAAGGGGTCTACACAACAATATACGAAGAGTGGGGTCACCACACACATTTTGGTGTTGTAGTGATACATCAGCCGAGTGGATTAGCTGAGTAGACGAACATGACGCTCTTGGCTAAGGTACATTGTTTAATGATTGGAGTCTAGTATGTCCAAGGTTATTTTTGGCACATAACATAACCAGGTCAACATATCTGGTGAATATGTGACACCTATGAATATGTTGGAGTTTTCTGGCTACCTTGCTTGTATAAAGAAATATGTGCTTGAACAGGTCAAGTGCATATTCGTGAGATACCGGTGTATGAAAGAGTATCACCTTTGGAGGTTAAAAGACGTATCTATATGAGTATGGATTTCAATGAGAGCGGGGAATACATGTAAACTTTTGTTGGTTTAGTGTAGATACAAGTTTAATGCAAGTGTTGTGTTGGAGGGAGTTGAGTTTGAGGTGGAACTGCAAGAGGATCATGCATTTAAGGTGGAAGCTCAAGGGAACGTCGATGCGGGTGTTGGCTTATAGAAAGTAAAAGCTAGAATTGATTGACTATTAGTCAACCTGTGAAACAGAGTAACATTCAGCACAAAAGCCATATATGCACATGCGTCATTGACTTTCAATGATACAGTTGCTTGTGAGGTGACTTTCTAATGGAAGGTTGATCTAAAAGAATAGATGGACGCTTCGTCAGTTGTATGTGCTTAGCAACGATTGTAGCTAATGACAGAAACAACTATTACTAGAAGTATGCACCATGTATGCTCATATATCTTTGCCAAAGGGACACTCTATACTGTTGTTGGTAGGTCGGGAACCGTGATGTGGAAAATAATGGTAAGTGGTTAATAGATATGCGGTTGAAAGGCAGGAAGGTGCGGTGGCATACATGAGACATGACATAGAATTTGCACATGTAGGTATGTTGGATGAATTTGTTCGTGGGTTATAGAACAAATGAACAGGTTTTGTGTATTCCGACTACGCCGTAGGTTATGACATGGATATATCGATCACATAGTATGGGTTTATGATACAAGGATATGAAGCTAGTAAGCTATAATGCAACACATGGTGACTTTGTCGACAACTAAATCGGAGTATAGGACACATAAGGAGGCTCTAAAGGAGACTCTTGACAAAGTCAGAAGCTGAACTATTGTTAGTAGCCGTTTTTTCTACTTGCGCCTTGACAAAGGCGGTCACTAGTCCAAGGTTCTAGCACTAGTGGAAGTTGTTGCGTATCCAGCTAATATGATACTAAGGTGAAGATTGTTATATATTAGTATACATATTCATATTAGATATAGTGCAGGGTTAAAAAGTGAATATTTAGCGCTTATTTGAGTCAAAATAGGAGATGAAGTCAGATCCCCTGCATTATACTGCATAGAAGACTTCTTAAGTTTGAGCATTCGAGAGTCTCGGTTTCACCTTTGTTGTAGCCGTATTTAACCATGGGCGGAGATAGGGAGGGGGCCTGGGGGTAAGTGTCCCCCTAGCGAAAAAATTATAGTGTGCCTTTTTTTAATTTCGCCCTTCTCTAAATACCATTTGTTGTGTATTTTAAAAAATTATCTAAAATGTGCCCCCTTGAGCAAACTTTCTGGCTCCACCCTGTTTAATCCTTTTTGAGGGTATTTCCCTCCCCGTCATCTCTATAAAACAGGTGTCGAAAAAAAAAATACCAAAAGGGGGGGGTGGGGGGGGGGGGGTTGGGGGGTGGTGGTGGGGGGGGTTTGGGGCCGGGAGGGCGTGGGATCATTGTACCATTATTCTTCTTTTCTTACAATAATGCATGTAACGTCTTGAGGGTAACTCATGTGCAAAATTTATGGTCGAATTTTACGAGTTCTAATTGTATCGGTTCTTCTAGAGTCCATCACATTGGTGTGTTTATTGCAGAGTTCAGTAAACCAAGTGTTTTCTTTTGACTTACAGCAGGGAAATTAGAGGTAATTTGATTTTGGGTTAGTATTCTTTTGGGGATTGATTAGATGGCGCGGCTAGATACGTTAATTAGGGTAATTGATAATCCTTTCCACCCAAGTATTTCTTATCATCATCCTAACAATAACAACAAAACATTCAGATAATTGTGGCTTATAACTCGTGGATTGTTCAGCTCTTGTAGTAACTATGACCTTTTAAAGATGAACTAAAGCCTGAACTAAAAGGCGGGAACATGTAGATACAATTTCGATAGGGCTTTAAGGTAGAGCCCCAAAGTAACTAAATGACCACCCACAATAGACACCTTAAGTAATCACTAGACAATAAACACAATATATACTTTATTAACTGTGACATTGAGCATCAAGATTGAATCTTACATGTTGGGGGCATAAGCGGTGTTTGTTTTATCTCTCTCTTCTTCGATTTTATCCAGATACATAGTGAAGAAATCATTATGACACCAATGACTGTCATTGTGACAGTTACTATTGTCACAATTTTTCTTGTATTTTTCCCTGAGAAGAAAACGACTAGTCTCGTGAAGCAATATATATAACGATGTTAATTGTAAGATACTAATTTAACGTAAGTAAAGTTGGTTATTCACATACGTAAATTATAAAATTCAGGATATATGAGAAATTTTGATCAAAGACACGACTCAGCTTTATGATAGGACTAATATCATGTATTATATGTCATGCTCATAAGGAAAATACCTATTATCCGTACCTGATGGCGGTCGCGGTGAAATCACTAGAGGTGGCTGTGTGGAAGGTGGTGGCTGGGGGATTACAAGGGCAATATCACTCTCATTAAAAAACAATTTTATATCGTACCGAAAGTTACACACACGTACAATAATACTCCCTCCCACACTACCATTAATAAAATTTGGTATCTGACTAAATAGATCTTCTAAGCAATCATTACACTGCTGCTTCGATAAGTCTGGAGTACACTGCACAAGCGCATATATAGTTGTAAAATCAGATCCCGTCCTGTTCCCACTTGCAAACTTCTTTAGCGGACCCCCATTTGACGCTTGAGTTTTAAGCGCATCGAGCAATGGTCTCAAAGCCCTATTAAATCGGTCAACATTCGTTGCATTTCTGGGTTCAGAAAAGGAAGCATAAACCAGTTGGTCAGTGTTTCCCAGTAGGGTAGAATTGGTGTACAAGAACGTACAATATTCGTAATATGTCAATACATCAATTTTGTAAGAACATCGTGGTCGAATGCTACCAATGGCATTATTCAGACAACTTAGACAGATATCTGGACTGATGTCGCCTCGACATAGAGAGATTGAGTTGACTATATTGTTGCCTTGGCCAATTGAGAGATTGTAGAAACCAAATCCGTTGTTGGTAGTAGGGAGGATCGAAAAGGTGGTGTTTAGATTTTTTTCAAACATACTGTTTGAGGTATAATTTCTCCAATCATTAAAACAAAAAAAGTATAGGAGGGGATTCGATTGAGCTAGACTGGTGGTGGTGGTATTGATGATTATATATACAAAGACGAAAGAGAACCATAGAAGGATCTGGTTTTGGACGAGCTTGATCATCATGTTTTGTGATGTGGAACTTAAAGAGTTGATCATAGAAAGAACACCATATCTATTGACACTTTTAGATCAAGGAAGTCATGTATATATAGGAATTACACACTGTGTTGAGTATAATATCTATATTTTATTATTAATCTCTTGAGTCCCTGTAAGGTTTTGAAAACCGGGTCTGAGATCGACCCGGCAGAGTCACCGGGTCGGCGGGTCAACCGGTTCAACCGCCGGGTCAACCCGGTTTTATGCACATATCCAAACACCCATTTTCTAGTGTCCAAACACCACTTTTGCTATAAAAAACCGGTTCGACCGGCGGGTCGAGCTGGGTTTCGAAAGTTATAAAACCGGTTAGTTTTGACCCGTTTTTGGGCCGGACCCGGTCCAACCGGTTCGACCGGCCGGGTCGAACCGGGTTTCAAAACACTGCCTGTAATAGAAAAAAAACTGTAGTATTTATCAATGGTCAACCTGCTGTTTAAAAGATAGTAACTAGTAACAATTGCAAGGTAATAACCCAACAATAAGGAAAACATATTAAGTTAAACCACAAAACAAGTTATGATAGAGATATCATATTTCCATCTCAGTAATCTTTCAAAGTCATGAACAAGAAGTTAATCTTCTTTTTTCACATTGAACAAGATATATTTTTGTATTTCAAATCTTATTAACAATGAAATAAACTAAGTGGTTTGGAACTATATATATCAAAATTTTGTCTCGACTTGGATATTCATAGAAGTAAGTTAATTCGTCCACGGCTTGTAACCTTACTATATAAATTTTGTCTCTAGTTTCTTGCCAGAGATCTAATAAATTTCCGCTGTTAAAAAAAATTGAGATAGAGCTATTTATGGATTATCCAGCTTGTTGATATGAAAAATATATTAAAAAAAAGTTAAACGTGGTGATCAAAACAAAATTATTATTGAACTAGTTGGAAATAATTAGCAATCTTATATTTTGCAGTCGTAATATCTCTATGGCAGAAGCTTTCCTATATAGTGTCTACTATTCCTCACCGACGATTCATGACCAACCGAAGTATTTATATTGTTTATGATTATCCACCATGATTATAAGAAGAAATAAAAAACCAACTAGAGCCAACTACCAACGCCTAATTTAAGAACTATATACAAAGAATAACATATATATTTGGTTTCCATGCTAACATAATTACTACTCATCAGTTGATCTGGGTTAATGTTTATGTCTGACCTGTAAAATGGGTAAAATCAAAAAAAAATTGATAAACAAAAACGTGACAAATGAATCAGAAGTCACCCAAAGTGTAATTTCGATGCGGATAGAGATCCTCTAATGTTTGTCTCTCAAGTTTGGTAATGTTGAACCAATAGAATAAAAATAAACATAATAGTGGGGATACTTTCAAATAAAATATAAAAACAATTAATTTCCTCCCTCTCACAACATGTTAACATGAGAGAACTTGAGAGAAATGAACATGAGATGATCTCATTCCGATGGATGCATACAACCTACAAAATTGATTAATCCGAAGTATTAGATTATCAGTGTAATCATATTTAGAACAAAAATACTTGGCTTATAATGTTATCTAACGTCTTAGACAAAGAGTGTTACACGCCTCAACCCAACCCATTTGGACCTGTACCCAGTCTGACCAGTTTTTACCCAAACCCACCTGGTTGGGTTGATATAAATATCAAAGTGAAGCAAGTGTTATTCAGATATGTATATGAATACACAACAGAACATATACTTCAAATTTTTTTATAAGAACAACATTTATATTATTACTTTTTTGTTATGTTAACTTTAGGACCAAAACTCGGGGTTATAAGCTAGTAAACTCTATTTACACCGAATCAATCGATATATTATAACGTTGAGTTGATGTTGACATCTGTGGGAGTAGCATCAGCGCTGAATATTTAACAACCTATTTCCTTCTTGGTTCTACTATATTCATAATAAAACAATAACAACTAGCGTAATGGTATACCTAATACAATTTTAAAACATTTTTGTAGTTATGGTTCATTCACGCTACACATTCATAGGTTAGAATTTGAATAAGATACTATGGGTTGACATCGAAATTTTCAAGAAGAGAAGATGTAATCAAATGATGCATCGATTGGGACGAGAAGCATTGTTACTGTTATTTTAATTGTACACTTGTTAAACGTCATGTTCGATCAATTAATCTCTATAAAATGCATTCCCATTCCTTAATATACAAACTGCATATGTTTATGATCTGTAGCCGATATGAATATATGATTTATAAAATTTACTATTGTTACCACCCTTCTTCCATCCCTAATATTGCATTTGTTCATACGTATCCAACTTTAAAATCACATTTTGAATTCCTGTGCCACTAGGAAAATGTGGTTTTTTTTTTTTTTTGGTAACCATGGTTTCCGACACATTGGTTTTTTCATCTCACATGATTGTATAAGATACTCTGACGGTACTTGTCATAATCTGTGTTAATAAATCATTTAGAGAATGTGGACAAAACAGTGTCAACTGATAAACCTAACCTGCACCGGCCCGTTTAGAACCGTGCGATAAAAATGACCAATGGTCGTGGATCGATTTTGACCCAATATCCAACCTACCCGCGCTATCATGTTTTCCTCGTTCTGGACGTCATCGGTCTTGCAGTACGGTGGTGACCTCTTCTCTGTTACATTCACATTCCGAGTAGATGGTTCAACATGCTTGTCATCATCATCCACAACGTGTAGTCTCCCCTGGGACATATCAAACAACCGATCGACTTATGTATCATCCTTATAAACATTGTTGTTTCCATTGTCAGCATATCCGAGTCGATGTTTTTTCCCATTAAATGTTCATAATATGGGTAAAATCTCGGGGGAAAACGAGAACCAATGCCAGCATTATCCGCATCCACAAAAGTATCACTATCATTAAAAAAACATGTCTATGATTACACATAGGTGCAAGAACTCTCCCTCCAGCGTATTGATCAGTTAACTCTTCCTGTACAACATGGGTTACATTTTATAAGCAATCACTACACTGCTGTTTCAGTATATCTGGAGAACTAGGTCCATATATATTCAGGCACATCAATTCTAAGCTTATCCCAAAATTGTTTTATGGCCCCGTTGAACAAAGCAACATTCGTCATATATTGTAGATTTGTCATGTAAGCATAAAAGTAAATTTGAGTGTTACCTAATAGAGTAACATTATATTGTTTTATATCAACAAAGAATATATCAGCAATCAATTTTGTAGGGACAGAGTTGCCAAACTCTAGCAAAGGCGTAGTTCAGACAACTTAGACACGTATCAGTTGGATTAATGTCGCCTGGAAATAGAGCGACTGAGTTGACTATATCGATGCAATTGGAGAGATTCTAGAAACGAAATCCATTGTTGGTGGTAGGGAGGTTGGTAAAGATGGTGTTTGATTGTTTCGAACGTCTGTTTGTGCCGTATCATTGTTGTGGCTACCTCAGTAAGTTAAGTTAATCAGGTTGAGCTAGAGTAGTGGTCAAATAGATGAAAATCAAAGAGACCGATAAAAGGATTACATCTTATACAAACATGAACACTATAACTAAAGGGATAATTATCTAAAAATGTAATGAGAATTGTGCACTAACCTTTAAGATCTTCTTGGTGTCCCTCGAGCAAATATTGTGACTTATTAATGCCCTCATTGGGATCTTTTGTTGTTTGTGATTCAGTAAGCTCAGGGAATGAGTGAGGTTTAGGATCCCCAAGAGTCAAAGCCTGACTATTGTTGGTCACGGCTCAGGTCACTAATGGTCAGGTCAAGTTCGGGCTTTGTCAAATACACACAAAGATTGTTCCGAACATACACAAAGATCCGAATTCAAAACTTCAGTGTTATAATAGCAAAAATTGAAGTTGGCTACAAAACACATGACATTTTCAGAGATAACTAAATCATTGTCGTACATGTAAGCTTATGTTAAAATAAAGGAGGAAGGCATGTACATATAAACTAGCTATATTGTCTTCATTGAGTAAATAACATTTAGAAACTTATAAATAAACTCCTTCGACTATAACGTTATTACCCCAGTATCAAAAATCCAGACATTGAAGTTTGAACATAAACTTATAAATAAACTCCTTCGACTATAAATTGTTTTATGTTCATGAAAAGCAATTGGATGGAGTCATGGAACTTTCCATTCAGTTTCAAAATCACCAATTTTATGAAGAAAAAAAATCAATGTTGCAAAACTATCCAAAACTAGAGGATTGTCATTTTGCTCTAGAGCAAAATTTACGAAATAAGATCTTTGTTGGCCCGAAAGTGTTCCACACATTTTTAATGATCTCCACTATAAAACTTAAGTGCAAGATGAAGACATATGGATGCATGTCAGCTTATTTGACCAGTTTTCCTCCTAGATAATAGTAAATGCCAATGTGACATCTTTTAAAATAGATATAAAGCATGTTTAGATACATCAACTTTACGTTTTACGTCAAATTCTTAAGTTTTAAAAAACATGTCTCCATCTTGGTTAATCTTCTTAGGGTTATAATCATAATAAATTCATATACACGTTTGTAAGTATGAACCATTTAACCACAATGTCCGTATATTGTAATACACGTAAAGAATAATATGTAGGCAAACATAATCTTTGTTGCATTGAACCAGTCTTAACATTCTTTTTTTGGGTAAAGGGTTAACCCGGTAAAGTATATTAAAACCGAAAAAAGTTAAGTACAAATGGAATGTGGCTGAAGTACCACATTAACCTCAAGCTAAACAGCTTGATAAACACCTAAAACTAGAGCTTATGACATGCCATAAACTCTTACAACTCTAGAAACAACTAATTGCAACTAGAACACATAACACAACTAAACAAGCTAACCAGCAACAGCCGTGAAAGATGAACTTCCACCAGCTTTGGTGTTTTGAATTAAGTTAGCCGATTCATCATAGACATTTTTCACATCTTCTTCTTCTTCATTTAAAGCAGAAAAAGAATTAGACATGGAGATATTATCTTTCTTAGATGAATTACCAGTCGTCTTCAACATAGGTGTCGATTGAGATGTATAACCCACATAAGTAGTTCCCTTCTTTGGTGCATTTGTAGTCGCTTTAGGCTCATATCTAACATTATGTTTAACCGAAGGACCAGTTTTACTGACTGCCATTAGTAGACTTGGACTTACCTTTCCTCTTCTTCTTTTTACTTACCGTTTGGAAACCATCATTAGTCTTCTCAGCATTAGGGGTAACAACATTAGAAGTAGCAACAATATGAGCACTCACCACTTTTTTAGGGCAATAGTCATGAACATGACCAAAAATCTTACATGTATCACATCTGGGCGGCCTCCATTCATACTCAACACGGATGGTTTCTTTGGTAAAATCATCATCAGAAAGAGATGGAATACCAATAGTAATAACATCTACGAGATCAGCCTCTAAATTTACCTCACTTAAGTACCGAGCAAAATTACTCCTACCCCACGAATCATTACACATTGAGCTTGTGTATGAATCAAGCATAACAGGTTTACCAATCAACATAGCAATTAGACTAATACCATCCTCTTCAAAAACTTGAATAGGAACATCATGCAATTTAACCCATATCGGAATACGAGTCAATTCTTCTTTGAGCAATCTAGTATTCATCGACCATTTCTTGAGAATGATCGGAGATTTACGAATCAACCAAGGACCACCCTACAGAACAGCCTCTAAACCAGCCCGGGAATCAAATTTAAAGAAAAATGAGCATTTGGAATTCATCATAATCTTTTTTAGCCCATGTTTCACCCAGTTGTTCCTAGCATAATATTCAACAACCGGAAACGCCATTCTCTTTCCAATAAAGTAGCCATATAGAGTGTGTTCAAAGCGAGTACTAACCTTTTCAAACAACTTATCAGGAATAGAGATGTTAATCACCAATCAAATACGTGTCAGCCACCAGGTACGAAATTAAGAATTAACATTTGGTTGATCCTTGCACTTCACCGCAACTCCAGCATAGGATTGTTGAGCTTAATGATGCCACAGACTGAACGATTAGGGTCCCTATCAACATTAAAGATTAATTGAATCATCAGCATACCAAACATTACAAGAGGATAACATCAGCAATTATTAACATCAACCTTAATTTGAATTACATATAGAACCTAATCATCAAGGGTTTTGCATAATACGATCTTCAATTAGTCCAACTCCGATAATAACTCCTCATGTTTACCAACAACAATATCATTAATTAACTTTTGCAAGTCCACCACAGTAGTTTAATGGCACTCCAAAAGTGGCAGCGAACGATCAATACTAATAAACAGTTCTCCAAGGCCGTTAATTAATACAAGACGGAATGAAAACCAAAGGAGAAGATGAACCACCTTTGGACTACTTTCTAATCTCATACCAACCCTAGCAGCACCATCTCCAAACGTAGTAACCCTTTTCAATTGTATTTCGATATTCGTGGACTGTAAACCAAGCAAAACAAAACCTAAAAAACCGCAAAACAAAGAAGAACTAAAAGATCACACACAGCTAATAGATCCACGTTTATCTCATAAATGAAAAACCATTGAAGGAAGGCAAAATATAAATACAACGAAGTACTATCTGACTTCCATAATTGAAAGTCGATAAAAATTAATAAAAGAATCCCATAAAGAACGAAAAAAAACACCAGAACCCTAAATGAGAGATCACAACCCTAACTCTTTTTAGAGAAACATCAACAAATGAAACTTGTTAAATCATTATAATCATAAGATTAACAGATTAAAACAAGAGTATTAGATATGAAATTTCGGATCAAGAAAGATAATATGTATGCGATCTAGAATGATGAATAGAGGGAGCCATTTTTTTCACCCATAAAAAAGCAGAAAATTCCGTATATTGTAATACACGTAAAGAATAAAATGTAGGCAAACATAATCTTTGTTGCATTGAACCAGTCTTAACATTCAATATTTACTATAACATAAAATACAAATATAAAGTTTTAAGTTATAAAAGGCATATGAAATTAGTTACTTGTTCAATCAATGAATTTTCTCAATTATTTAAATGATATATAAATCATTGCAATCAAAACCCTATATTATCAAAGTTCATCCAATTTGTATTAAAGGAAAACGATAACACGGTACATGACGTTTGCGATACAAAGCTGCATTTAGATTTGCATCTTTTGGCTCAAAAAATAACCTTAAGGTGTTAAAAGAAGTCAAGACTCCTATCTAGGAAGGATCTCAGATATTGTAACATCATTTACTGAAAAAGGGGATGGTGGGAAATTTATTGTTGATAACTCATGTCTTTCTAAACCACTACTCCCTGACGAAGAACCAAACTCCAGAGAAAGCGGCATTTCAGGATCTGTAATCGTACTATGCACTAAAAATGCAGGTTTGAGTGGTTGTGGAAGTAAGATAGACAAGCTATTGAGCATAAGTATAGCTGAACCCATTGTTGGCCTATCAGTAGCATTTTCTTGAACACATAATAACCCAATGTGAATACTTCTAATAATGTTATGCAATGAACCAGCAGATCCCGTCTTCAATGTGGGATCTATCATATCTGAGGGTGTCCCATTTTCCCATCTTTTCCATGCCTAAATAAATAGCAACGTTTAGGATGTTAGAACAACAACGAGAATGGAATTTTTCTAGGGAAATAGTTTTAATAAATTATATGATTGTGATGAAATATGTATGTGTGGGTACATACAAAGCTAAGAAGATTTTGGATGCTTTCGCCATTTTGAAAACCATGGTTCCTTTGACCTGCTACCATCTCTAGTACCAATACTCCAAAGCTAAAGACATCTGTCTTTACTGAGAATTGGCCACGCCTCATGTATTCTGGGGCCATATATGCACTATAAAAAATCGTAGAACATACAATTTAAAAGGTTAGATGTGTAACTAAAGCAATTCTAGTAAAATTTGGTAAAGACTTCCATCCAACAAAAGTGTATACTACTTACTGGGTTCCAACAATTCGACTAGTGTCAGCTTGAGATTCCTCTAGCTTAAACAACCTTGCCAGGCCAAAGTCTGCAATTTTAGCATTCATTTCTCCATCCAACAAAACATTACTAGCTTTCATATCACGATGAATTATCTTTAGACGAGAATCTTCATGAAGGTATAAAAGGCCCTTAGCAATGCCTTTGATGATCTTGTATCGCTTTTCCCAATTAAGAAGTGTACGTTTCATTGGTTCGACCATGAATTTAGAGAAAAATGGAGAGTTGATGGGTAACAACATGAAAATTTCAACAATATGGGTTTTGAATAATTTTCTCGCTAATCTAAAGATTGAAAGTTCAGTGTTTGACAAAAGGCGTAATTAGTGTTTGGTTGTCATGAACTTACCAAATATGAAGTCATCAAGACTAGCATTTGGCAAGAACTCGTATAGGAGAAGACGTTCATGTCCATGTATGCTAAATCCAAGCAACCTAACTAAATTACGATGTTGAAGCTTCGCAACTAGTACAACCTCATTCTTGAATTCTTGATCACCTTGTCCAGAATCACCTGCTAACTTCTTTACTGCTATTTCTTTTCCATCCTCAAGCACACCCTATACATGTATGACATATTAGCATATATCAATCCATATAAGGTAAGTTCTCATGTTGCGGCATAAACATTACTTGCAAGATTGATTTGTTATATAATATATACCTTGTAAACTGCTCCAAAACCACCTTGTCCGAGCTTATTGTCTTCAGAGAAATCATTTGTTGCAACTTGCACCGTACTAAAGTTGTATTGGAAAGATTCGGCAGTGACAATATCCATAAATTCTTTCACCTTCTTCTTCCTCTTCAATCTCACCAAGATAAAAAGCGAAGCAATTATTATGACACCAACAAATGCCATAGTAACACTTACTATCGTCACAGTTTTCATGGTGTTTTTCTTTTTCCCTGAGAAAATAACAAGTGTGGTGAAGCCTTAAACAATGTGGGTTGAAAATCAATACCAAATTAAACCATTCAGCCTGCCATGTTTCGAAAATGTGATTTAATAGATCAAACATCTTTTAGGAATATATTAATTTCTCTCAAGAAGATCGAGTCAACCACAAAAAATTCTTTTGGACTTGATGGGATTTTTGTTTAATGCAGGTACTTTTCCTTATATCCTTAAAACATATATACAAAACTATTAAGGACTATAAATAGCTAAAAACTAGATATGTTACAAAATTAATTAAGTCATATTAGTTACAACATGCAATTAATTATGCATACCCATGACCGAAGTAAATTGTGTTTTTATGATCATGTTATGCTTGCTGGACACAAAGATGTAGAAAATGACCATGACTTATTGTTAATATTGTCTTAACGGCCAAGTTGCTGTTTATATATTGGGTGTGTTACCATAAAAAAGGTTGTTAAAGCATTCACTATCGTAAAATTTCACAAGTGTTTATAACTTTAAAATTTGACGCCGCATGAATAACTAGTAAATCTTACTAAAGGGATTGTAGCCTGGCTATGTGGTGTGAGCTAGATGCTCCCTAATTAACCAAGTAGGTTTGAGTACAAATGTAGCCGGTATAACTGTGTTATACATATGTTCTGTATATAGTCTGAAATTGTTGGTTTGATTTTCTATAAAGAATTTTTTTTAGAAACGTTATAACTCAGTAAATCTTTTTTGTTACTAAACTAAGGGCCTTAAGAAAGTTCAAATCAATTCATTGCTAATAAAATTACTACATAAAAACTCTTAAAAAGAAAAAACATACCGTGCGGCAATGACGGTGATGGTGACGATGATGATGGTGGGGAAATGACAAGAGGTCTACTCTCATTAAAAAATAATCTACTGTCATATCGTAAAAAGCAATTAGGTACAAGAATTCTCCCTGCATCTTTCCGACCAATATATCTCGGTATTCTGCTGATTAAATCTTCTAAGCAAGCACTACAATTCTGCTTCGATAAATCTGGAGTACACTGCATTAGTCCATAGATAGTTGTAAAGTCGGGCACCGTCGTGTTCCCGCTTGCAAACTTCCTTAGCGGACCCCCATTCGATGCTTCAGCTCTAAGCTT
Organism: Tanacetum coccineum; assembly: GCA_026074375.1. Taxonomy (NCBI): domain Eukaryota; kingdom Viridiplantae; phylum Streptophyta; class Magnoliopsida; order Asterales; family Asteraceae; genus Tanacetum; species Tanacetum coccineum. Next base: position 26,032 of record BQNB010030847.1, read on the forward strand.
TTCCATCAATGGTCTCAAAGCCCCGTAGAAAGTTTCAACATTTGTGGAATTTTGTCCAAGAACATTAATATAGTGATAAAATTTTATATTAGCATTGCCCAATAAAGTATCATTGTTGTATGTTAACACACAATACTCGAAGATAGCTGATGCATAAATGCTGTTAGGACATGCATATGCTTTTCGTACGTTAGCAATCATCTCTCTGACACAACTTAGACACACATCTGTATTGATGTCGCCTCGACATAGAGCGACCGAGTAGGCTCTATTGATGCCTTGGCCTGTTGAGAAATTGTAGAAACCAAATCCGTTGTCCGTGGTAGGGAGATTGGAAAGACTAGTGTCGAGATTTGTTTTGAACATACTGTTTTCCGTATAATTGCTTTTACCACAACTATAACCTGCAAAATCAGTTGCTAAAGTAGTGGTTACATATATGGAAATGAAAGAGAACCATAAAAAGTTCACATTTTTTGCTAGCAAGAACATTTGTGTTGCGGAACCTGAATTTAAGATCGAGTTGGATTGTAAGATTTAGATTAACGAAGGTATGTATATATAAAAACTATGGGTCCAAAATTTATTTGATAAAATAATGTTTCATTAGAAAAACATTGACCGTAGAAAATTGAAGCAACTTGCGCTTATCAGTATCTGACCACTTACATATTTTGGCTTACTATTGGAATTAATCTGCTTTTCAAAATGAGGTGACTTAAATAGATTGCTTTTATTAGTAAACCAATTTCTAGGAACACGTTGAATATTGACTACTAAGAAACAAGGTCAAACGTTAGTTCACGACTTTGTCCACCTATATATGACTAATTAGAAACAAGGTCAACGTTACCGAGTCAGCACATATGTCCACGTTAGGATTTGAACTCTTCTTGACATACGTCACAGTTGAAGATTAATCTTAGAGTAAATTACATGGTTCGTCCCTGTGGTTTGAACGAAATCACAACCCTCGTCCCTCAACTTTTTCTTTGGATCGTGAGTCCTTATAACGAAGTTTTGTAATACGTTTCGTCCTTAACGGAACAAGTCGAGGGATGAGGGTAGTGATTTCGCCCAAACCACAAGGAGGAACCATGTTACACATAAGGACGGATCCTGTTACAAAACTTCATTATAAAGATTCACGATGCAAAGTGAAAGTTGAGGGACGAGGGTTGTGATTTCGCCCAAACCATAGAGACGAACCATGCAATTTACTCTTAATCTTATTTGGAAAATGTTAAGTCAAAGGACTAGTCATGTTAGTTTTCATTCTTGTTATATGTAAACAACCTAAAGTTCTCACGTTAACATTTAAAAAACGATAAATGCACCCGGTTTAATTATTTGAAGGAGAGTTTGAATCTCATTAATCAGTCATCCAAATAGTCAGAAATCACCATAGTCACCAAAACAAATTGTGTTATGTTTTTGTATTCTTTTAATCAAGGTTTTTTTGTTGTTTTTTGAAGTGAGAGGAACCAGTTGCTTACTTTGAGATCCCTTCGCGCTTCCCGTAAACTTTTTTTTATAGGGATAGAGTTCGGGGGGGGGGGGGGGGGACAGACGATTGGTTTGCTTCGCAATGCTTAGCATTTCAAACCCTCCTATGCAGCCGGCCTTATTACCCATCTGCCTCATTTCTCTTGATACACATATTTGGGGACAAGGGGTGAAACGGCCTCTCGATCTACTTACTACAGCCCAGAACGCACCTATGACCCGGGACGGGAAGAGAAAGTTTTAATTATAATAATTAAGTTAAATCGCGTAAGCTATAAATTATCAATTAATGTAAACGGACACCAAACGAATTAAAGTTTTCGTCAAGCAATCATTATATTATTTTTTCAAAAGTAATAATTAACTTTTATATTTTATTTTTGTTGGTTACGTAAATTAAATACGTTTCGCAATAAAATACGTTTAGGCATACCCGGAACCACCAAAACTTTTCTCCGCTTCAACAAATACCCACTTTTATACCCAATACACAAAGTTTACTCAAATATATCATATACATCTCTTGTATGCCGAAATTATGGCCATTGATTCAAGAAATACAAGGAAACTCTTCCATATGGTCAAAAGAACACCATACCTCTTTAATACAACACCATACTTGTTTATTTGACTAAGGACCATACCCATGACCATCCCTAAGACCATGAGCCATCCCTATGACCATGATATGTTCCCTTGACTAGTCTTACATGTTTACTACTTATATACATGCATTGCATAAGAAAGATACAAGTAAAACACTTTGTAAAAATCAAACAAACCTCCCTTTTTGCTCTATATAGGTCACGGCTCAAAACCAATCCCCAACACAATCCATACAAAATTTTATTCAACCCATACACACTTATACACATTCATCCTAAGATATTCTAAGGTATTTCCAAGCATTGGCTAACCTTTTTCAAGTATTAATCAAGAAAAGTGAAACTAGGGTTTTAAAATGGAAAGCTAGGGTTTTATATCTAAACAAGGGTTTAGATACTTTGGTTCATCATCTTACATCATAATAAGGTTATCTAAAAACCTTCATGTCTTTACTTTCATCATTTTTATATGTTTACATGTTTTATATAACTATATCACCACTTAGGATTTTTAATATGTAAAACGAATTATCACTTTATGTTTATGAATTTTACACACTTTTCTTATGTATATGGTGTTATATAATCATCATGGAAAAAATAGATTAATAAATATGTTGACATGTTGTTTAAGTATAAACAGGATTTTGTATAAATTTGGGTTTATAAAAGTTAATATAAAACTAACTCCTTTTAATATGAACACCACTGGCTAATAAAAGGGTGATTGATTTCCACTTCATAAGTAGGTATGAATTACATAAAAATATAGCTCAACTCATGACGATTCCAAAACTGATAGAACTCGAAAAAATCGATTTTATAACGAAAAAGATTCGGTAGTTTCCGACGTTTCGATACAAAACTATGAAAACTTAAAGTATAATATCTGTTTTATGAACAGTAAAAATCACTATTCTCAGAAAAACTAAAATTTTAAAAATGGTTATATTTGATACTGACTTCTAACGAAAATTGGGCATAAGAAAACGTAAGAAACGGGCTTAAAACGTGAAAGTTTAGCCTTATTTCTAACTGGTGCACTATTTCCTGAGTGAGATATAGTGTTTTTGTGGTTCGTTTTTAAAATAAATTTTTGCGAACATTTTAGAATATTTTATATAATATTTATACATGTCTTAAGACTTATAAATAAATAGTATTTTACAAAGTCAAATTGAATTATTATTCGAATAAACGAGTTCAAAATTCACGAATAATATTTAGCAAATGCATTTAAATATTATTTGCGCAAAAACGTGTAGACGGTGATGTAGCATATAGAATCCATACGTTGTTATTAGTTATCAGAGTACTATCATACTAGGGAGTTCTTAATGTAGGCCTCTTCGGCATGGCGTATCGTACGAGGTTGTGTTGTATTTACGATTTTAAAAGTGTCAAGTCTTCATACAGTTCACTACTCGACTTGTATTTGTATGATTCAGCCCGAAAAAGATAGTATGATGAGCTTTTTTCTACCTATAAATAATCAAAGTGTTTAGTTACTTATACGAACCTATATTGGATAGGTTGCCTTCGGATTCCTTTCGGGACGGCATTTTCTATTTTGAATACTGTTGATAGAACCATTCATCAAGGTTGAGTTGTAGCCCCCTTTTTCCTACTATTGTTGTATTAAATTCGGGGAGATTACCTGCTTGTTTTCTTTGGACACAAGTGTTTTCAAAACTGTTGCTTTTTCCTGATTACATTATGGCCTAAGTACCTTCTGCCGCTAAGTCCCTTTTATCATGAATTAGATGTTAATTATCAGCTGGGTATACGCTAGTTTATGGATAGAATCTATCGGGATGATATTCCCCGTCTAGGCTGTGGTTTCTAGTTGACCATTGTCGCATTTATATCCATTCGAAGAAAATTCGGTAGGGATGTTGGCAGCATCTGTATTGAGAAAATTCGTTAGGATGTTTTTGTATATATCTGTAATCAGTGATGGGGCACAAACCTTCAAGTACTGGTTTGATTTACAGTTTATTACGTAGGATCGGTGTCATGGCTTAGGGCAATTAATACCTGTTTTTGGACTATGAATATGTTTCATAGTCTACTATTACTTTCGATCTTGTGGTCCACCGCTAACATTTCCTATAAACCTATGAATTCACTTCAACAATTTTATTGCGTTTTTAGCATGTTTTATCTCAGGTGCTTGAGAGATAAGCTTGGTGGGAGCCGTGGCGGATATCTATTAGAGGGATTCTGATTTCTTAATTCAATGAAACTTTCATTCTTTTACTACAAATTCTTTAATGTCTTTTATCAAAACTATGGGGACTCCTAACGTGAAAACTTTGATCTTTTGTAAGACATCGACGGAAACTTTATTTTTAACGTCCATTTAAGGTCGTTTTCTATATCTTGATTTTTGTACTTTGACGTAGCACCACATTGTTACCTTTCCGCTGCGACCTGATTTTGGGGGTGTTACACACATATTTGGGGACAAGGGGTGAAACGGCCTCTCGATCTACTTACTACAGCCAAGAACGCACCTATGACTCGAGACGGGAAGAGAAAGACTTTTTTTCTACGACGATCTTTCTCTCAAAAAGCCAAAGACGCCCCAAGACAAGTTTCAACTGTTGGGAAAGGGACATGATCAATAGAACCCGGCTGGTACGAACTTATCATGCTTCCCAATTCCACTATCATAAAAGAATTTATTCAACTCTTGAGAGATTCTATAGTTCCTGAGTTTGAGAAATTATATAGTTCCTAAGCACGATATAGGTGTGGGAGCGATCCTGGTCAGGGAAGGCTACGACGGTGCCTCGCATATGGGTAGCCAGAGGGCACTTATGCCCCGACGATGCATGGACTCAAGTTGCCGAAATCCTAGTCTTTTTATAATCTAAACTACTTACAATGCATTTTATACCCTATCTCTTATCTTTTCTTAAAATTTCTAAAATAGATTTTACAAATTAGAAGTTATTAAGCTATGTTTATAATTACTAATTCGCTAATACATCCATACAACACCTATTATTAGTGTTATTCTTAAAATACTCCATTCATTGAAAAATACAATTAATATACTACATGATACAAACCAATCAAGCTACTAATCTATTATAAAAATCTTGACCTATGCTAACTAGCGAGTAACCTTGTCAACCAATAATCCCAATTTCGTAATACTACTAGCTACTGCTTTTGCATAAACATATCAACGTTATGCACGGGTACTCTACCATTTTTATATGAAATAATATATTCCCTAAAATTCTCGACATGCATAAAGCTATAATCACGAAAAACATATAATCAGATAATATTGTTCGCCAAAAATTATATTTTTTTAGAATGACAATTTTAACCATCTCACAATATTTAAACCACAAACAATCTCACATAACCTAAGCAGAACTTAAACACAAAACAATTTGATTGGGGAGCTTCACACATAACAATGGATACCATTGGGACACAAACCATTTAGTAGCCTGCTAGTATCATATAAAGCCCTTCGCAAATTCGGGTTTATGACCGAATATGTCATTTTCTTCAAATTTCAGGTACACATGCTCACACATAAACTTTACGCAAATTCAGGTTTATGACCTACTATAGGATTCTTGATCAGTGCTAACTAGCAAGTAATTTTCACCGCCAATCATCACAACTTCGTAATACTAATGGTTACCGTTTTTGTATCGCCATTACACCGTGATGCATGGGTACTCTACCATTTTATATGAGATACTGTGCGATAAAGTTATTCCTTAAAAATCTCTCCATGCTTAATGTTATAATCACGATAAACATATAATCAAGGAATATTGTTTGCAAAAAAAGAGTAAATTACACCGTTCGTCCTTGTTGATTGAGTCGTTGCCTTTTTTTTATTGTCTAATCGATCCTTATAATCAAACTTTGTAACACTGTCCATCCTTATCATTCAACTCAGTTATCTTTCTCCGTTAACTCCTCTCACATGCCTTGCACATGAGGGTATTTTGGTCATTCTGCCTCTCTCTTCTTCAACAAATGGGAGAATTACATATATATTCCTATTTTGCAAAGAAATTACATATATATCCAAACAAACTTAAAAAATACATATATGTCCATCTTTTGCTTCAAAATTACATATATATCTTTCTTTTTAAAAAAATTCGTGAAAATTTTTGAAAAAATTCCACAAGATCGTGTATGTTAGTGGATAAAAAAGTTGTGAGAAAAGTTTTTCTAAAAGTGGATAGTTTTTCCAAAACAAATTGTTAAAAAATGTTTGTGCATTAAATCATTTTTTTGTGCATTAAAAATTCGTTTTCGTACCAAACTTCTTTTTATTTTTTTCATCGAAATATTATTGCGCATCATAGATATAACAAGTATAAAATTTTGTGAATCAATAAAATTTTTGTTAAGGAAGTTTTTCTAATTTTGAGTTTTTATATTTTTTAATGCACACAAAACGAAATTTTGATGTACAAAAGTTTATTAATGCCTAAAATTTTTAACTTGTTATAGTATGATGTGCAATAAATTTTTGATGTAAAAAGTCAAAAGAATTGGGTACAAAAACCATTTTTTTGATGCACAAAAAAGATTTAATGCACAAACGTTTTTTTTCATAATATTTTTCGGCAAAACTATCCACTTTTAGGAAAACTTCTTTCATAACTTTTTTATGCACCAACATACACAATATTGTGAATTTTTTTAGAAATTTTCGAGAATTTAAAAAAAAAGATGGATATATACGTAATTTTGAAACAAAATGAGGGATATATATGTAAAAATTAAGTTAGTTTGGATATATATGTAATTTCTCTGCAAATTAGGGATATATATGTAACTCCCCCTCAACAAATAAGTACCTATATTTTATTTAAATAATTTTTATAATATAATATTATTAACTCAAAAACATGATTATATACCAAAATTGACCCAAAGTTGTCTGGGTCTTCTCGTCAAAATAAACACCAACAGTGATTCATCCACAACAACATCAGTTCATGTTCAAGTTTCAGACAAAGTCATAAAACACTTATCTTTATATCAATCCAAAAAGATCCGACCACCTAACACAAGATTTTTTTTTTTTACTAATATGCATTAAAGAATTACAACACTAAAACTATATCGAAATAACTTCTACTATTATAGTCACTAATTTACAACTAAAAGAATTATGAAATTTGTAATTCTTTTACCACCACAACCTAAATATTGTTTAGTGGATATTAATCTACCAAAAATAAACAAAACTCAACAAAGAGAAAAAAGAACCAATTATTTTCTTTACTCGCTATCTTCTAAGAAAAAAGAACCACCAACTATTAGATCTACAATAACTTTTTAGTGGATTGTTTCTTCAGATGTTGAACCAAACCTTTTTTATTTTTTGAAATATGTTGCTTGAACCAAACTCTTGTAATTTCAATGGCTTCAAGAGTCTTTATTCTTCAGATCTACAATTTCTTGTCTTGAAAAGGTAAAAAATAAAGTATTCATGTGCACACATCTTCAAAACTTGACCCATGGTATTGTCAGAGGTTATGGCAGCGGGACAATGGTGGTGTTGATAAAAGGAGATACTGGGTTAGATGATGGTGGTGGTGAGAAAAAAGAGAGTAAGGTTTTTTCATCATGGGAATGTGGTGGCGGCGGGTGGATGATAGTGGTTGGGAGGAGATCTAAATGAGCAAAAGGAATGAGATTTAGTTTTGATGGTGTTTTACAACAATATAGACTATGTCATTGTTAGTGCAAGCAAATCTTTAAAAAGAAAGCCATAAGAGGTGTGTCGGACAATAAGGTCGACGATGGTGGTGAGGGTAGTTGGGTGGCGGTGACTAGGAAGAGAGAAGGTTTATGTATTTAATGTTGGTTGTGTTAGGTGTATTTAAGTTGTCTGGGAAGAGATAACCGAAAATTTTTACAGTACCCGGTTGGGATTCGCGTTGTCTCAAAATATCCGTGACAAACACATTTATTCAAAATACCCATTTAAATTCATGCATCCTAATGCGTACTTACCGTAATCGATAAGTGGGTGATCTTGCAATACCATCAGATTGTTTATTTCTATCCTACGATCTGTAACCTATCAGCAATGCGTTGCATCCAAGGCTAACATTTGTTCCCCCCCCCCCTTCCTCCCCTCCCATCCAAAATTGCTTTCTTCATCACTGTGATTCTTTGTAGTTTCATATGACAGTTAACCTAAACGTTTTGGGTTCAGCCATGGTAGAAAATGAAAAGATAAAATTAATAACTTGTGTGAATGTAAAAAATGTTTGTGAGTAAGAATGCTTAAAATATGTGTCTATTTATAGAAAATGACTTGTCAGATACTTTAGTAAATCGCGTGTAATTTGAAGTGATAGACAACATTGTCATTGAGTTGTCTTATCTGTTACAGTTAAAAAATCGTTTGTTTCAAAATCATGTCATAAATCACGTGAAATGTGCAGTGATAAACAGCAGGTTGATTGAGTACTTTTTTTATGCATTATGATAAAAAAAAATTGATTCATTATGAATAAAAAGTAATTGATGCATTATGAATAAAAAGTAATTGATTCACATAATACATTGAAAAAACTTATACATAGCAATTAAACCACATACAATCTATGTGATTGGCAACCTTATTTAACACAACTGGAAACAAAACAACAGCAAACAAAAGGAACACACATGGTTGGCCATGTGGTATTTAGCAACAAAATTTTATAATCTATATTGCCATGTAATTGTTAACGAAGTTTTGCTTTGCAGAAATGCTCCTCAACAATTGTTGTCTTGTTCGTAGAATGATGTTTGTGGTACGGATATCAGCTTCAAGTGTCATTAGTAAAGCATGTAATCCGTAGATATTACGGCTTGTTGTAGGCAGAGTTTGCAACCTTGTTATTTGTAACGAACGGATATGCATTTCCTCTGTATAACGTGTTAAGTTGCTCAACAATTGATGTGCTGTGTGTCTCCGCTTGAATCTGTTTGTAGTTTTAAAACAATTGCTTGACGTGCCTCATTTTCTCCATAAGCCATGTAGTATGTTAGTGGAGAGAAGAATTGTGTGTATGAGAGACAAGTTTCTATTGTAGATGATATCATAGTTGATATAGGGGAAATAGAATGTGAAGTCGGTGTCACGAGACTGAAATAGTCAAAATTCAGTTTCGATAATACCCGTTCCTGCGGGTATTGTTCAGCTTTCTAGTAACACACATGTTGAACCATCTTCCTCAACCTCAAACCCAGTGAGGATAATACCCGGTCCTGCGGGTCTCGTTCAGCGAGCCAAGCTGCTTAAAGAAAATGTATTTATTCTTGATCCGGATGGGGCTTTAATGTCGACACAAGAATATATGCAGAAAGTTGTTGAGGATGTAGGTGAGGATGCTGATTTTAACAGTGGGGCATGGGTTAGCGCCACTAACTATATTATAGAATTTGGTGGCACTGTAACTGGATGTTTGGGAGACATCGACAACTTTCTTAAAAAGGGAAAACTTGAACAAGTTGTTGCAATAGTCAAGTCTTGTTATCCGAATGCTTTTGGAGATTTAAATGTGACCCTGAAAGATCTATCAGGTACAGTACCTGGAACAATACACCACAAAGTCCTTGATGTGGGTAGTTATGGAAAGGATATTACTGTAGGAGCTGATATGATACTTGCTAATGTCTTAATTTTTACTCCTAAACCATCAGAGCATTACCTCAACATTACAAAAACAAATGTGGTTGAGGTTTTCCGAAAGGATACAATTTCATTAGCGTTTAATCTTTTTATTATGTAATGTTTTTTTTCTTATTGTAATTTTCAAATTCGTATTGTTATTTAAATTCCGTAATGAAATTTTCAAATCAGTTCTTGGAAGTGGTGTAGTTAACCTTAACATTATTTGTATAGATTTAGTTTTTTAAGGTGTGTTTCATGTTTGTACATTGGCAGTCGAGGTGATGTCGTTATACTTAAAAACATTCATATCCATAAAAGTTTATACAAAGTATTCACATACAATAAAAACATACCGAATTACATTGCAATATGACAAAAAATATCCAAATCTACGAATTACATTGCACATTGCAAATGTGAAACTACTCAAATCTAGTTTTTCCATTTCATTAAGACTTCGTGAAATAGTGCATAAATAAGCGAATTAACTGTATGTTGTTCCGGATGCATATGCATTTCCATTGTTGCCTTGAGTACACTTATCTTTCCACGTAAGTGCTTGCAGTTTGAGCACTCTGCATTTCGTGAAGAACCTGAAGAATAGCTTGGAGGTGTTGAAGGTCCTGAAGAATAGCTTGGAGGTGTTGAAAGTCCTGCAGATGGAGCTCCAGCAGAACTCATCAATTGCGAAGTGGGTTCTCTTCCATAAAAAATATGAACATCCAAAATGTTTCGGAAGGCTTTTAACATAAGTAAAGAAATAATTCTTTTAACAAAGTAAACCAGAATATTATTATTACACAAATAAAAAACATGTGATTGTTCACCTTTGATTTTGGACATGCATAGTATAGTTTACCGTAACTCTCAGGTTTATACGATTGTCGGAGAACTACATCCCCTTCCGCACAACTACACGCAAAAGCTTCATGTGGCACCATCTTCACCATCTTTTTGTGGTTGTGATGGTAAGAGTGTGTGATATGTTTGTGGTTGTGATAGTATCTGCTTTTATGGTATAAAAGAGTGTTTGGCGCTAGTATCTGGCCCAAGTTTTTGGCGGGAGTATTTGGCGGGATTTAAGAGTGATCTACTCAATGTCAGAGATTGTCAGTGAATTGACAACTCATGTAGATCGCGCAAAGTTAAGAGTGATCTACTCAATGTCAGAGATTTGTCCTATCAATGCCTTAAAATAAAAGTTATAATTATGAGTGATCCAGTCATTGTAATTGTAATGTTTTATCAATGTCTACTTATTATGTTTGGTCTATGACTTGTCAAATCATGTAACAGAATTTTCAAATCATGTGCATACGTTATATATAACATGTCAGTACATTCATAATACAACATTACCCAAAAAAAACATATCAATGGACGAATATTCAAAGAAATTCAAAGTAAAATACAATATTATTTCCACAATCAAATCGGTACGATTTCAACATACAACACATACAATTTTCAAAAATAATCATAACCACAATCTCTAGTATCCTCACACCTACACATATAAAAAGTTGTACACATATGATTTCTAAAACTCTAAAAAAACTGTTGAGTATCACCTTGCACTATTGGCTTTGTTTGTGAACACAAACATTAGTTTAACCAACATGTTGATGACTCCTAAATTCGACTTGTTGTTTTTGAGGGACATCTATTTCCAAACCTTAATTGTATGAATACTGAAAATAATGCGGTCATCTAGTTTCATTTAAACAACCACGATCTTCCAAAATGCGATTAAGCACGAGGGTTCAACAACTAATTAGTTGCGATACCACTTCCTTGTTTCCCTCACTAGCCCTGGGAGTCACAGTAAAAATGAGATTCGGCCTAAATGATAACTCGTGGCCCCATTGATTGTCCATGCAACATGTTGGCAAAAACCTACAAAGATAAACAACTAATTAAATACAATCATGCATAAGTTGTATAAAGTTTTTATAAAGAATAACTAAACAAAATAAGTACCCAATTCAACATCATTACAGGATGGATTACGGACGTCGTGGAACATCCAATTGGTTCCAATGAGTGAGGCGTCATTGATGAAGGATAAAATTGGTTGTTCTCTGGATGTACAATTATTTGTTACTCAGTATAGGCCACCTTGTCAGTTGCACTAAGAAGGCCTCCTCCTAATCATGAACTCACATCAACGAGTTCATGTGCTGATTCAAAAACATTGTAACAAAATAAAATAGGATGTTTTGGCAAAAGGGATATTAAATAAGTTACTCATTACATCTTTATTAAATTTGTATAAATAAACTTACCTCTCACCCAAACCAACCAATTAGGAGGGCCGTATGTGAAATTCTCTGCATGTAAGGCTTTCACAAATGAGGACCAATTCTCGACCAAAAAAAGTAATTGGTACTATAAACCTCTCATAATAACAATCAAGTAAAACAGATAGAGGTTATTTGAATTGCATTTTGTTTTCATATTTCGTTCTCCGCACCTAATCAACCAGTTAATTACCAATATTAGTACACTATTCTTACATATATTTTATTTGTTCATTTAATATACAAGATTAGCAATTACCTTTGAGGGTCCCAGGTTATCATAGGAATAAAGAATATCACTACCAGTGAATTGGAACCAAAACATAAGTTGATTCTCTTCTTCATTGTAACCCTAAAAAACACCCCCAAGATTCAACGACGATAAATTAGCCTTATTCCCTTTATTTATAGTTTTAGAAACACGCTGCTTTGGTACCATTGTAGTAGGAGCTTGTACCGTGAATGGAGTTACTAGGTACTTGCTAGGAACTTGTTGCCTTCTCCCTCGATTAGGAATTGTAGGATCCCGATCTACACTTTCACTTCATATTACGAACCACGAATCGAACCAAGAAAAGAGATAAAGAAAGATTGAGTTGATTTAGAGAGAAAACGAATGCCCCCCCCCCCCCCCCCCCCCCCCCCCCCCCCACCTTGAGATGAGAGAAAAAGAGAAAAGATATGTTATTTAGAAAAATGAGGAAGAGATATTTTCTAAGAATAAAATATCATATATATACCACTACACATTTATGTGCCGAGCGGGTTATTTATACTAGGACTCGGGCGCGGCGTTTTGCGTGGGTTTATTTAATCCTGAAACATATACAATATTAGAATTTCTATCGAGCCCGATTTCCCGATATGATCCTATTACAACATTAACTAATTAATTGACGGAGACTTAAATACTAAGGATCGAACTTCTTGTTCGACTCAATATTTGAGCGTAAACAATCTCCGCCCCGAAGTGAGTGCATTGAATGACACTCCCTTATGGATCAATGAGATTGTTTTGTGTTTATGCTATGTGGTCTTGGTCTTTCTCTTTGTTATTTGTGTAGGCTTGTTCCTTTACTGCTTTGCGATCTTGACTTTGAGCTTTGTCATTGTCTTTAGGTTTATGCCATCTTGACATCTTGTGTCTTTTACCAACATTTCTTGATGCCTAATCTTGAAAAGCTTCAAATCAGAGTTTGCGGAAAGTCTTTGTCTTTTAAATCTTGAGCGTTCATGATTGATTGTCTTTGTTGAATGAGCATGACTATGTGATAATGAATAGACTTGGTGTTGATTGGATACGTCACTCCGTTTTTAACCTGCAGGGTTTACGTTAGTGTAATCGAGAATGATTTGAAAATCAATGACGTATTACTTGTAAAAGCGTTTTTGTATACACATCGGGAGTAGTTTTAATCTTTTATCAAATTCATCAACCGTACAAATTCATTACCTGGACCAATCGATATCAGTTGTCACAAGTTTGATCATATAGACTCTCCGCAAGTCACTACCAAGAGCTTGTTTGTGTGCTGGCTCAAGCAGATTCCATCTTCATTGTGAAATACATTGTATCACTCGGTATGTTATGGTAAATATCACAATGTTGTTTGCATAGGACTCTTGAATTTACGGATTGGAACCTGGATGATGTTCAAACAGTGTTGAAAGGGAATGTGTTTTTCTAATGTGAATTTGATTGATCTATTGCTCTAGACTTAATTAGTGCATTTGGGTTTTAGTACTCGGAGGTCTGGAGCATATTGCCAACTATTCACTATCAAACAATCACAGAGTGAGGATGTCAATAGATAACTTGTGTATCTCCGTGACAAATGAGACAAGGTTTTGTTGAGAGAAAACCCGAATGGTAGGATGGGTGGTGCAATGAATCATTGGGTTCCCATGATGTCGTTTTCATGTTCAGCAATCAAACTTTGTTTATGACAGCATTATGTATTGACCGGTTTGCTGCCCTTATGTTGTGTGGGTCAGGGCTTCTTTCTGTAATCCCTGTATCCATACATTTCTTTTTCATTCTTCAAAAGCCTTCAAATGCTTATCAAGGACATCATTACTAACACCTGTTGTGATTGTTCCAGTTTACTCAATCTTAGTCGGCATTATTCCATATACATTCTTTGATAATCCATTCCTACGGAATGCTTATTTCTAACTTTAGATTATCCTTGGGTAGATCCTCGGTTCTGGTTGGATCATAGGTTGTTTCCTAACCTAACCACTTATGACTCAGATTCGTCGTGTTAAAATTAAGATGTGGTTGGGTATAAGATTCGAACATTAACCTTTGCTAATGTTCAGCACTAATGAGTCCGAATAGAATCATATTTTAATTACCAATTCTCCCTTATTTTAAATAAAATAACACTTAGTTTTTGAATACATTGTGATTTAAAAATATGTCTTGAAAAATTTTATGGGAGATATATATTATCAGCATGAATGGGTTTGGATACATTTCTGATAAATATTTTGAATACATTATAGAAATTGTCGTTGTGGATGTATCCAAGAACATTTAAAACTTTGTTTTTCAAAAAAACGCCCCCTCAAAAATAGGATCAATTTTAAACAATTGTTGTCTTTTGAAAACTTTGTGAGGGTTGGAGTGTTTTGAAAACACAATTTTGAAAGATTATATATTGTCATCGAGAAATTCTTGAATAATTGTGTTAACTTTTTGAAAAACCAGATGTTAGAGGATCTTCTTTCTAACGGTTAAGGGTAAGCGGCACTGAGAGTTACACTATCCTTTTTCTTGAGCTAAAAACATTGAAATGTCTTGTAAGAACAGTCAAGTGCCGAGAAGAGAACTGTTAATTTTCGAGTTGGGAGGATAAGTTATAAACCTTCCTTTATTTGAAAGTCGGGTTTTATGTACTGAATTTTGCACATAAGCCATCTAGAAAATAGAAATGATTGTTTTGAAAACCTATTTGCAACTCGTCGCTCGAACTTCATTTACCACCGTGTCAAGTGAATCGACATTTCAAGCACGTAAATGTTATCGATTCCAAGAGACATGTCGAGAAGAATCTTTTTGGAAATTTTATGTTTTTCTATTTTGTATTTATATTATATATACCTGTTGTCCTCAACATTGCTTGTGGAAGGTGGACTAGTAATTCCAACTCTTGTCGTGATGGTAGCTGTATTGTTTGCTTAAGGGAAACAACTTTATGTAACCAGCTTTGAACTTGATCTGTTTCTTGATGTGGTCTTGAATTCCGAGTTCTAACGGTTATGATCAGAGACATTTGTGAAGAACGAGGCTGAACTGATAGTGAACCGACATCATGCCATGATGGACGAGGATGGATCTGCTGCCGATCAAAAGTATTTGATGAAGATTTCAATCTTTGTGAAAACATTCATGGCACTGGTTTCTTAGATTATTGTATTTCTGTCAACCACACTCTGAGATTTCCTTGCTTGTATTGTTATAGTGCATTGTTTTAGGTCAAGCTCTTTGTTGCTTTTGACCATTGAATGTGTACTGCACTTATAACTAGGAGTTTGTTTGCATGATGAATTTGACTGCGATTCTACATTTGAACCATGTGTGGGGTTCACTTTCAACTTACTTGTGCAAGAGTTGTATAACTTTTGTGGGAACCCACCTAAGACCAACAGTCTTGAGAATTCTACCCGTTAGTTGCCACTTAAGACAAGATCTAGGATTTATTGTTTTCTCAGGGATAGTGGTAGTCTTTCTTTTTGTTGAGAACTAATCTCTGTTGGGATCTGTCTTTTGGTTTCTTAGATGCACTTGAACTTTTTTCTTACGGGGAATATATCTCTTTGTTGCTTATGGGGATTTTGCATCCTTATTCTGTGCAGAGGCACGAGGATTTACACCTTGAGAGGTATTCTAAAGACGCTATTCATATGATTTGCACTGTAAAGCACTTTTTGATTGTAGGACATTGCAATTCATTGAACTTCAAGACAAAGGCTTTTGTTACTTATGTTTCCTAAGTGAAATCTTTGTTTGAAACCAATGACTACTCATTGATGCTTACCAATTCTAGGTTCTTGGTTTGCAACCTTTGCAGTGTTGGGTAATCTAGCAGGCTCAATCTACTAGTTTTCCATTCACATCTTTGTCTTTCTGAAAGTTGTGCACTTTTCTTAGCTTTCACTAGGTTAGTAGTTATGAACCAATGTCAATTTGGTGCTTACTTTTTCCCTTGGTGAATGATGTGACACATGCTTGGGCAATTCTAGTGGGGCAGGTGCAATCAAATCATTGGGCTTAGCTAAATGATGATTCCTTCATTGATGCAAGAGTGTGGTTGAGGTGGCAGGTTTTGTCAACTTAATCGACACATCAATTTGGAGGGAATACCGATGTTGTGGACATTGATTCTCGTTCTGATTTTATCGCGGTTGGTGTCTTACCATGGTTTGCTTTTGATTGATTGTTCAGGGCGGGTTTTCCCAAGATAGATGGTTGTTCAAAATTAGTATCCACACCCTTTCTTTTGAACATCTCAATGAGTTTCTTTAACTCACTGATGGCTATGTTCTTGTCTTGCATTTGAGCTTTCAAATCTTGTATTTCATGATATTGTTCACCGTCTTTTGCGAAATACATAAGATCCGTTTCTTTGAATGAGTTGTTTTTCATTTGTTCTTTACATTGTTGTAAAGCAAGTTCAGAGGGAAATCGGTGTTTTTCCTGTGTAGAAAAATTTTTAAACAAATTATTATGAAACTTTCTTTGTTAACAGATTCCGTTTGTTTCGAAAGTTTTTGTTGCAAGACATTACATTCTTTGACCTTGTGAAGATTATAAGCATTGTAATCCAGTTATGAGCATTTAATCAGAGAGTGAAGCAAATATGAACACATAACATCTTTAGACACAGACTCTTCGAGAAGTAGATCATAAATGTTTGAAAAATCAGCCTTTTCAGATTCAAGTTCGTCAACCTCTTTTTCAAGGGATTTAACGTACTCAAAATCTTCATGCATTTCGTTTTTAGTTCATGAACAAAACAATAACTGTCATTTATAGTTTTGATTGAAAGAGGCTATCATAATGATTATTATACAAAACTTCATCTCATGAGCAGTTGGTTACGAAAAGGACTTCCTAGTATGATTAGACCAGCCTTGTTCACAAATCGTTTAAAATGATTTAAAGTTGTTTTGTCGTTTCGTTGTAAGTCTTGTCTGCCTTTTACTAATGGATTTCGATACGGGTAGAAAGGCAACATTTTTAGCAATGTTTGGCTTTGTCCTAACAAATGTTTTTCTCCACATTGTCTTCCTAACTTCTTTAGCGCGTTCTAACTGATCAAGATAGGTTTTGGATGGTGGTTTGAAAATTTCATAAAGACTGTTTTGATATGTGTAATCATTGGTCTCCTGTTTGTCTTTATTCAATTTTGATTACTCTCTTTTTCAAGGAGTACTGTGGCTTTCCCATTAGGGGCAAAGTTTGTTTGCATGTTCAGAAGGATCATATATGGGATCTCCTCAAACATGGTTTTTCAGAGATGTGCTTTCTTGAGTTACTTAGGATTAGCAAAGGTTGATTTTCCATTATTTGTTGCGCATTTGGGTGCTAAACATATGTATGGTCTTGAATTGATTGATTTTTGCGTTAATAAAGATTTTCATTCAAAAACTTTATACTGTTTGTCCCATTTCAATCTTCTTGTCTTATCTTTTTCTTTGTTAACAATTTTATCAGAAATGACTTTGTATTCCCTTTGAGATAACATTCATGTTGTGACTTAGTTAAAAGACTCTTTTTGACTAAATCATCGTGTTTCTGATCAAGAACTGAAATTTCATAGGCTTTTGTCTTTAAACCTTCTTTAATTTCAATGTCTTTTAAAGCTAATAGTCCAAGAGTTTCATTTAACTTTGTTTGAGGAATCTCATAATCAATCGTCTGGTCATTAAAGGCTTTGTACTTCTCAAACTCATTCTGTTTGTTCTGAAGTGCAATCAGACAACTATCCCGACAACTAATAGCCTCCCCTAGAGCACTATTGGTTTCATCAAGGTTAGTTTTGCACTTTTCTAATTCTTGAGTCAATGATGCGTTTTTGCTGTCTTTATTGATTTAAAATCGTTTTGTTTTCCTAGTATCAAGAGTTTAAATTTGCAATTAAATAGCATGCGCAGCAAGCTATCAGCACTTCTGCAACATGTTTCTCGATGTTGTCTTTCATTGGCAAAACACATTCTTTTTCATCATTGTTTTTGTACCTGTTCCAATGGTTGTATCAGTTTTTTTTTTTTAGAAACTTGATTCTGCAGGTAAGACTTCCTGAATCTTTGCCATGGAACCGTAATGTGCTTCCAATTCCTGCTTATCAATCTCTTCATCTGATACCAATTGTAGGATCCCGATTTACACTTTCACTTCATATTACGAACCACGAATCGAACCAAGAAAAGAGATAAAGAAAGATTGAGTTGATTTAGAGAGAGAAAGAAGAGAGAGAGATGAGAGAAAAAGAGAAAAGATATTTATTTAGAAAAATGAGAAGAGATATTTTCTAAGAAGAAAAATATCTATATATACCCCTACACATTTAATGTGACGCGCGGGATATTTAACTAGGACTCGGGCTCGGGTTTTGCTTGGGATTAAACCCGAAACATATACAATATTAGATTATCTATCGAGCCCGATTCCCGATATTATCCTATTACAACATTAACTAATTAATTGACCGAGACTTAAATACATAATGAACGAACTTCTTGTTCGACTCAATATTTTGAGGCTAACAGGAATATTCTAAAAAAAACAATTAATAAAAATTTATTACTTCATGATGGGTATTAATATATAATTATATTCGTATATAAAAATAGGATTACCTGGTCAACTATGGCTTCAACATCATGTAGGAGTCTCAATTAGTGGTTTGCAAATTTGGCCTACCCTATGAGATGTTGGCTGGACAAACTAAACTAATAGGAACCAGGGATGCGACGAGGGTTGCCAATATAGTGACTGGCCGACTGCTCCGGCATCTGTCTTTGCCAATCAGATGAACCAGGTTGGGACCGCATTGGGGTTTGGAAATTTGGTGAGCACCTATTTTCATGTCCTTTGGATGAAGACGGGACCCATCCTTCGTGATACCCATAAATACAAAATTATATTCTTTAATTAGAATACCTTATATTAAATCTAAAAAAATTATACCTGCATGCTTCGGAATTCACTAAAATCGCTAAAACCATATTGTTGTCCAACAACAATCGGTACTGTATTCTCTTGTCGCACCGGCCGAGCATATCTCTGCCTAAATTTTTTCTTTTCTTCCTTAATGTCATCAAATCTTTTTTATT
The DNA here is from genome assembly GCA_026074375.1 of Tanacetum coccineum. NCBI lineage: Eukaryota > Viridiplantae > Streptophyta > Magnoliopsida > Asterales > Asteraceae > Tanacetum > Tanacetum coccineum. Next base: position 45,456 of record BQNB010030847.1, read on the forward strand.
TCTATCAAGTTTCGAGTTTTGTTCAACAAATCTGTGGTAATTTCTGTGGGAATTTCATGCATTATTTTGACGGTTATGTCAAAAGGTACTCGTTAACAATGATCAATAAAGTCGTTCGAAGTATGCCTTACTAGAATCACCAGTTCGATTCGAGCCTCATATCGCTGGTGTCAATCTGCAGCAGGTTATTTCCCGTTTAAACAAGAATTCATTATTAAATAAATAACTATACAACTTAATAAACTATTTAACCTAAATAAAATCAATTCGAAAAAAGGAATAACCATCTCTGCCAAAAACCTTCTCTTTTTCTTCCTCCAAGCAGCAACTCTAGGGTACCGATCGAAACGATAAAAATACCGGATCGAAGTTACTCAGAAAGACTCTAAAATCCATGTCTAAAAAAAACACATGTTTTAATTATTTTACATGTATACATATACTTAAATAGCCGAATTAAAGTATAAATGTATTTTTGACATTACTTGATATGCCCAGTATATCCAAAATAGTGAATACGTTTTGCAATCATCTTCATTTCTTAGTCTCTTCGACATAGAATTGCGACCACGTTTGTCTGTTTGCATTCCTAAGTTGGGTACAAATGTTGGCACAATATGAAACCCCAAGGATATTTGCTCCAAGAGACTCTATCATTTGTATTCTTAAAAACCATGAGGGACAATACGTCTAATTCTACGCACCTAATAAAAACAAGTTGTGCAAGATGGCCTAGACAACAAGGCCAACAACATCGTCGTCGTATAATTCAGCAATGTAGGGCCACATAATCGCATTTTCTATGTCTGTTACCCGTATAGGCTCGCCCATCTAAATGTGACGGAATCTCACGCCGTTCTAAAAGGAAGATTTTCTTGGTTGTTTTACTACTCCTAATTTTACTACCTAAACTTGAACCAAGTTACTAGGCAGAATTCCTCTTACAATTGTATTACTTAAATCAATTAGTTATATAGTTTTTCAATGGAAATTTTCAATCATCATCATTTTCATCATTAAATTTGGACGTCCTACATAAAATGCATTAATATACAATTCTCTACAAAATCAGTTTGAATCTAATTAACCAACCATAAACAGGATTGCCCTAAACATTTCTTCCCGAGAAGCCCCCACGAGATAGTGCACTAATTAATCTATAAATTCTTTTATGCAACATTTATACTTACTTCTTCATGTCAATACAAGAACACGATAGTACCTAATTATAACAAATACAATAAAATAACCATCTATTTACTACATTATATAAATCAAATATTCTTATATTAAATGATTACTCAAATTAAAAATTTATCGTATTCTCGTAACGATCAAATTATATTGTTATAAACAAGTAACCACGAAAATCTCAAACAATACGCAACTCATGTATCTACCGGCAAATAGGTATCAATCACTATGAATAAACCTCAAAAACAATTTAACCTTCAATGCAACCTTCAAGAAAAACACCAACTTCTGTTTCGTTTTAGAACTAAATTACCTAACACATTACTTCACACTTGCTTTTTCGTCTTTGAATGTATATTGGTGAACTACTATCACTATTTATCCGTATTCAATTTCCTATATGATAACTCTATTGTAGTGATATATCATTTCATGATACTGTGTGTTACTATTCCTTGCAAACCCTAGATGACAAAAAAAAAGTAAATCGGTGGGGATACCACGCGATCTATAAGAAAAAGACAAAAAAATGTAAATCGCCCTTAAAGGCACGCGATCTACAAATAATGAAAATTAGCGTTCGATTTTTTGATTTTGATACTTTCTATGTTGCTTAAGACTCCGAAACGTGTCCAAAAGTAAATCGCGTGTGGGGAGGGGACGCGATTGACATTGGTATTTTGGAAAAAAAAATTTGTCAGGGTTATTATAAGACAACACGATTCCCAAATGGGTACTGCAAAAATTTTCACAAGAGATAATATGTGGTTGTTATAATTAATTGAGGAGAAGAGAGAAAAAATGACTATTTTCCTCATGTGCTAGACCTCGTGAGGAAATTAACTAAAAAAGATAACTGGACAATAAAGATGAACGATGTTACAAAGTTTGATTATAAGGATCAATTAGGCAATAAAAAAAGATAAGGACTCAATCACAGATTTGGCCCAAACCACATGGACGAACAGTGTATTTTACTCCAAAAAAAATGATTACATGGTCTGCTGCGTAGCCTTTCTAGTGTTATATAAAGCGCTTCATAAATTTGGGTGTATGACGTAATATTTTATTTTCTTTAAATTTCAAGTACACACGCTCGCACATATGCACATGAATATATCTATCCTTATCTCTATCTCTCTCTACTAGCATTAAAATATTAAACAATACTAGTTTAAGTAAATAGATTTGTTGGTCCTTTTTAATTGGATAGCTTAAGATTAACTAAAGTATATAACTAATTAACATGTCTAATGATATAAGTTTAAACTATTAAAAAGATATAAAAATGTATAAGATAAAAGAACTTACTTAAGCTAGTTTACAAAATAGATGGCGATCTCTTCACTAAACTTAAACAAAAACCTATCTTAATGTTTAAAAAAGAACTTTTCTAACCAACGAGACTAAGTTAAGGTATAGTATTGAATGCGTTTCACATTAATTGCAATAGATTGGTCAAGCATTTACTCCTTTACGACACTCCTATTTATAGGAAAAGACAAGAGGTGAATCCCATGGGATCAGAGCGACTTGTCAAGCTTTAACTTGAAAAGTACAATGGTACTTTTGCAACGTTAAATGCTTCTATTCCTAGTACACGTCCAAACATGCGTTAAGGTATAGTATTCACAATTGTATACCTTTTTACCATCTATAGTATTGTCTTTACTTTTGTTTTGATAAGTGATTTTCACTATCTTCTCAATATAGTTCCCTTCCATTCTATTCTTTAGAGACTTATATATATATATATATATATATATATATATATATATATATATATAATTATCTATGCTGAGGATGTTCAATGTTGATGAGTGATAGAATTAGGCTCAAGGTACATTTACATATTGATATAGTAGTTTATTGAGAGCTATGAAGGTCCAATATAAATTACACTTAAATACTTGTAGTTTAAGATATAAACAATGTATTTGTATTATATTAACACCAAAATGATTTATAGGTTATTTAACGTATGTATTTATTATATAATGTGTTAATAAATAATAAGGTTAAATACTTATCTGTTAAATATTGATATTGTATTAATAATAAACTAGTTAAATCAAAATTATTGATTAACCAATAGCGGTGACCCAGCGATAAGGGTTTAGCCTCTAAGGACGAAAGTGTTTAGAGGTCTTGGGTTCCAACCCTTGGGAGAAAATTAATCCCAGTTGGCCACAGAGGTTCATCTGCGTCGATTTTGTTCTATCCAAAATGGTAGTCGCCCATGGATTAATCGGCTTGAAATGTCGAGTCGAAAACCTAGATATAAAAAAAAATTAAAAAAATTTAAGAAATCCCTAATAAAAGAGTGATCGACCAAAGAGGGGCAAAAGGGAGAAAGGGGGGCTTTGTTTAACTAGATGGTCAAGTTTAAGAAGGATCTAGAACCATTGTTTTTAGTATAAATATAATGGCTTTATTCTTGATCTTGATAATACAACCTAAGCACAAAACTCTTCTCCTCCTTTTCTCTTTTGGGTCGAATGAAACAAACAACTCTAAAGGGTTGGGGTTTTTGTCTTTTGTCTTAGACAGTTTAAGATGAAGCGTATAGTTTGGTTCGAGTGTTAGAACTAGCATTCTTAGAGTATTGGTTAACGTGTTGTGTGGATCAACAATTAAGATAATCTATATTGATTATTGTTTTTTGGTCATACCGAACAAATAAGGTAAACATCTCTCATTTATTTACATGATTAATTGTAGAAATCATATGATCTGTTTTTGTGTTTTGGCATGCTTCCGCTTTCTTTGATCTATTAATACTATATACCTTCCCCGTCACATAATTATTGTCCACTGTTGACTTTTTAAGTTGTTATTTTTTAACTTTGACCTAAAATATTTTAATTCGTGTTATATAATAGTTGATGAAAATTATATCAATGAAAATACATTTATTACCCAATTCAATCATATATTTTGCATAAAGTATTATATAATACAAATAAAAATATTTATGGTCAAAGTTGAAAGATAAATACTTCAAAAGTAACGAGACAATAATTATAGGACGGAAGTAATACTAAACACCATAGTTTTGCGTGATACAAATGCTAAAGTACTCTTAAAAATTAATATAAATACCATATACTAAACACCTTTGTTTTGTGTGAGACAAATGCTACCGTACTCTTTAGATATTTTTTTTAATCCAAATAAATAATGAAATAATACTCCTTTGTAACCACTGTCCCATTATCTTCTTTCCCTCTACTTTCCTTCCTTATGTCACAACTGTCCCTTACTCACCATACGTGTCTTCATCAAAACTCAAAACTAGTAAAATCTCTATTTAGTTACCAACAATCGAAAACCATCTCATTCATCTTCTCCATCTAAAAAGCAACTCCATATGAGGTTAATAAACCCTAATTTCGAGCTTCAATTTGGGTGGTATTAAACCAAGTAAATTGCAGTTTCGATTCTTCATGTTTGCTCCAATTTCATTCATGTTTCAGGTAATCCTTTTTAATTTTTACGTGAAAGTTCTTTTCTCTATAATTTAGTTTTTCTCTGTTTTTCATGTCAACGTGAATGATAAAGATCTGCGTATGAATAAAATGAGTAAGTATCTTATCTTTTGTACAAGTTTTTTATTGTGATAAGAATAAGTTTTTTTATTTTTTTTACAATTGTTTAGGCTTTCTAGTTGTGGGTAATTAATTATTTATGTTTTTGATAGATTGATCTTAAGTTTAATTAACACATGGTGTTGTTGGGTTCGTCTCATGGATTTTGTTAAGGATGATGGGAAGTGGGTAAGCATTTTCACTGATTTTCAGTATAATTGTATGCCTATCACTTCTTCAATTTTGGTTAAAAAGAGCCTCACTTCAATTTGTAAAAATGATACAAAACATGAAAGATTTATCAAATCATCCAGCCAGTCACCCTTTGGTGATCTTTTATTCTTTTAAAAGCTATATTAGATCACTCCCTAACTAGGAGTTGACCAAAACGACTAAGAAACAAAGACTCTCCCCAACACGGATGCAGCGTGAAATACAAAAATCACACTTACAAAACCCCTTTAATGGCTACCTAACAATGATTAAGATGATCAGTAAACAAAACTAAGATCAAATTCATCATTTACACAAGAAACTTGTATGGAAACTTCGAGAGAGAGAAACGAGAAAGACTGAATGAAAAATAGATAGCCAAGTGAGAGAAACCCTAGCATTATAAGCCTTTTATAGCCAACATTTTCATATCATCCTCTGCACAATAAAACTTTACAAAGACAGAACCAAAGTTAGGATTAGGCATAAATAATTTCCATAATGCCCCCTTTAACTATCATAAGTTTGCTAAAGTACTTTTAACACCCCCTTCAAGCTTATGACCAAAAAAGGTTTACCATTCCAAACTTTTTTATCAAATAACCATGCTGAAATGACCCAAGAGCCTTGGTCAAAATATCAGTCACATTTTCTTTAGAATCAGCCTTAACAGTCTTAATCAAACCCGTGGCTACCTTTTCTCTGACCAAGTAAACATTTATATTAAAGTGTTTGGTTTTCTCATGCATAACTAGATTAGCAAATGTGGCCTTATTAGGTCAATGATGACCAATGGTATGTTCTTTTTCAAAAAACAAATTAATGATGGTGTGAACTCGATGCTTGAAAATGGTCCATAGTTAATTCGTAATGCGTCACTGATCCTAAAAAAATGGTCATCGGATGTGAATATTATGAAGGAGGACGTGTGTAATGTTCCTGTTTAGGTTAAGTTCCATGATATTCCGATTACCGCGTCCACGAAATATGGTCTGAGTGCTATTACAACCAAGCTTGACACCCTTTAATGCTCAATTCTTATACGACTCATATGTGTTTAGAGTCATGGGGTAGATCAAGTTATGCAAGAGCAATGATTAAATTACAGGATTATGTAGACTAGAAAGACACTCTAGTTGTGGACATTCACAAATTCAAAGGCGAGTGGTATTTAAGGAGCACTATTCATGTTGAGTACGAATGGAAGCCTCTAAGATGTCTGACTTGCAAGGTATTTGGTCACGTCTTGGATGAATGTCCTAAGAAATTTATCTCAGAGGTATCAAAGAATTTGACAAAGCCAAGACAAGCTGCTCGTGGACCTCCGACTGGTTTGAAACCTAAGTGTAATTTTATTTACCGACTAGTCCAACCTACCAATAAGACAAGCGATAAAATGAATAGTGATAGCACAAGCGGTAAAATGTAGCAAGCTGGGTTCTCTAGACAAGGGGTAAGTAATTTAAACCATTAGATGCACTTAATTTGGTTGAGCGATGATGACCTAGGTACGAATAAGTAGAGTTTAAAGTTGGTTGAGAAGGGGACTGACTGGCATGGTTTCTTCTACTCACGACTCATTACATGTGGCATCTGGTAGTCTTTATAATACCCCTTAAGCAGAAGATATTAATAAACTATAATATGGGAAGCTTATTCTTATGGATGGTGATGGGAAGCCGCTAAATAAGGTTGATTCTGGTCCAATTATTTCAGATAGTGATAGTGATGTTGAAGTGGCTTACAATGAGACTGCTCAATTCATGGCTAATGGAGGTACAAATGATGCAAGCTTATATGAGGATGAGGTTTATGACATCTTTGATACTTATGATATTGAAGGTTTAACTAAACAAGATTTGGTATTATGTCATATGATGGACATTATTCTTCGTGGGTGTAGTAGAAGATAGTTTATGTTTGGTCTCTTTATGAGTCAAATGTAAGCTATTGTTATGTGATCCTTTCCTTTGATATGAGTAATTCTAACTTGTTATATAGGCTTTACCGCTTATGTAACAGACTGAGATGTGAGATTCACTCACATCCTTTGTACTTAACTGTTTTTTTGGAGTAATAGATTTACCGGGTGAAAACCCTTTACCCTAACAAATAAAAGTTTTTAAAATAAAGATCCTACCATGGCAACTGATGTTCCTCAACTTATAGATGAAAAGGGTGGTTGTATTGCTACTACTCCAAAGTAGAGGGGGGGGGGGGAAATTCACAAAATGGAAGAAAAAGTTCTTATGTCACATTCTCTCTATCTCACACCAAGAAGGCCTTGACCTCACCCATATCAACTGCTTTATATTCAAATTTTGTTATACATGACTTTCAAGATTATCCTAAAGAAGAAGAAAACCTGAGAAGCCATCAAGGATACATGAATGACTTAAATGAAGAATTACTGAAGAGGGATATCTTGGACATCTCCAAGAGATTCTTAAAGAAGAATTCATCAAAGTTAAGTAGTTCAAAACCCTTCAGTGAAATTGAATGCTTCAAGTGTGATAACACTGGTCACATGGCTAGAGATTGTTATGCAAAAACATCCGCATCATCATACATAACTCCTCAATAAAGCCGGTTTCAACCAAAACTAATCACATCCTATTAAACCTTTTCAAGAAACCAAACTGAATCACATGTTGAGAAAGACTTTGAATCAAAATATAAAAAGGTCAAATAAAACTAGCACTTCTAATCTCAAGGGTCCTAACCTCTCGGTCCTCTCAATCATCTCACACGTATACAAAGGTCTTGTTGCTGAGTCATATGACGAAAAAAAGTCTCATGAGATGATGAAATGGTTGAACTTAAAGTTCTCATGATCTTAGCATATGATGAAAAGATTGCTGTTGGGAAAGAAGAATGGTGAATAGGTTAACATTTCAATAAAAAAGTACATAAACATCATGAAACGGAAGATAATGATGATAGATATATGTTTTTTTATTATACTTGTATAGACCTTAGATTTTTTTGAGGAACAAAGACTTACCTACTGTCTAAACATAGGAATATGGTGTTAAAAATGAATACATGCAAGGATAACTTCTTGAACTTAAACAAGCTAAGTTATCTGCCCTAGTTTTCCACATCAAAACACTAAAATTCTTAAGGAAGATCAGGCACTAAGAAAAGAACTTAGTGAAGTTAAGTCAATCACTCAATCCTTAGTAGACAGTTCTGATAGGGTTAGTCAATGCATAAACAAGCATATTCCTAAAAAAATGGCAATGTTAGGAGGTGATCTAGTCAATGAAGGTTTATGAACCTAAGGACATAATCTTTGTGAAATCTTGGTTATGAACATGAAATGTATAAAGATTGGGATATTATATGAGACCTTGACAAAATGGCAAAGTGGAATATAAGCAAGATTCTATCTCGTGAGCATGGCTCTACTCACAATAAAGTCACTGAAATCCAAAAACTTTCACCGAATGACATTGAGTCTCATTGAGCAGAGGAATCATACACGGAGCATGTGACTCCCTTACCCAAACTGAATAAACTTCAAGGATCTACACCTAGCTTTTTTGTTAAGGGTTTCCTCGGTAAATGTATTACTCAAAAAAATGATTCGGTACAAAGGGTGTGGGTGAATCCCACACCTTAACCTGTTAGATAGGCACAAAACGAACATAATGAGCACAACTACTCCAAAGGAGGATACTACTATAACTAGATTATAGTTGACTCAACACATTAAAATAATTTATTTCTTCTTCCGACCACGGACCGTGATATCAAGATCATCACAATAGTCTGAAGGTCTTTAGACATATAATGACTTTCATACAAACCGTCATCATACAAATCGTATTCATCATACCGTTTTGTTTCTCTCCATTATTCCAATAGGATATTAGTACCATAACCTCTATCACTTTTACCTTTTAAACTCGTTAAAGCCATTAAACTTTTGGTTTCATCAAACACTACTTTCACTTCACTCTCACTATCCTCATTACCCTTATTAACTGTTAGATATGAGAAAAAGACTCGGTCACCCCTTGTATTTTACTGTTTATTATAGCTCGTAGTTTA
>BQNB010030848.1:0-54505 GCA_026074375.1 Tanacetum coccineum
AACATTGTAAATGATACGTTAAATGGATAATGTACTTGGTAAAAATGATATTAAGATATAGACTTGACATATTAGGATGTTTATATCATATAAACATAGATATAGATGGCATTGGTAAAGGTTGCGTGAGCTCATTTACTTTAGAGATGCAAGTTACGTTGCATAATGAGATAAAACAAAAATTTCCCTGTAAAAAGGTAATATATATATATAATTGATGGATATTACAGTGCATCTAATTTAATAGATGGATAATTAAATTGATGAAAATTACGGGTTGTTATACTTACCAATGCATAGACCTCTGGTGGTAAACCTTGAAGAATGATATTAGTTGCCTTGACATCACAATCAGCTTGAATTGCATCCGCACGAGTTAATTCAGAGTATTTTCTTGGCCTAGTCACACCACTTTCCTCAATTGTAGGCCAGATGAGTGGAGCATTTTAAACGGATTCAAGGATCATTCTTTCATGTTGTCTATTCATCATGTATAGCTCCATTATGCTTTTCTAAGAATCGTACATATCTTTTTTCCAACATAGGTGGACGATTGTCGGCACCTGAAAGAATTGCTTTGTCAGCAAGAGTCGTCATTGAGAAATTTATATGTTAAAAGATTACTGTTTGATCGAACGCTGATTAAAAGTAATTGTGTTTTAATGAGTTGTCTTTTGAGTGATTAAAGTCTTGAACCTACACGGGATTTTACAGCTCTTGATAAAACCGAGAAAACAAGTAAATGTTTCACGGGATTTTATAAATCACAAAGAGAAACCATATAAGTTACTTAATTAAATTTGAGTTTTCAAGTGAACTGTTAAATCGTCTTTCAAACAAAACTGTTAAACCGCCTTCCAAGCAAAGATTGTTAAACCGCCTTCAAAGAAGATTGTTAAATCGCCTTCTAAAGAAGTTTGTTAAACCTCCTTGTGAAGAAAATCTGTTAAACCGCCTTTTAGAGACAAAACTCAAAATTTTCAAAACACAAAAAGACTCACTTTTGATCTTTTTTTCCAAAATTTCTTGTACAACTAGTATTACTAAGCCTATATGTACCTTAAAAATGCAAACTTTATGGTTTTTAAGCCAAAAATTTTGAAATCAATATTTGTACTTTTTAAGACTATTTAAACACAAACATTGAACAAAAATGATGTTTTTCTTAAATCTAAGCTTGTACACCTATATCCCAAAGATACTAGATAAGATTTACCAAGGTAAATGATCCTTTAGTGTACACAAAAGCTTCAAAAACAAAGAAATAACAAGAAGATAACGTACGAACTAAAAAACATACCAAAATAAAAACACAAGAACTAAACAAATCACTCCATGGCTCTTGATACCAATTGAAGAATATCTAATAACATACTTGATGAGGGAAAGAGAGGTAATTCTAGAGAGAGAGTGGTAAGATGAACACTTTAAAGATAGAAAATAAACATGAAAGAAAAATGCATTATGTGTATGTGTAAAATGAACAATCAACACCCTCTCCAAGGCATGGAGAGGGTTTATATACTTCCTATGGCCGGGTAATGGACATGGCTTTAATGGGCTTTCCATGGGCCTTTGACTAACTAGCCTAGTAAGTTTCCAAAAATAACTAAATGAGTTATCTTATGATATCTTGAACCGGCAGGTGACCCTTGGGATCAACAAGTACGTTCTCAATTAATTGGTAAAGACTTGGTTACTGGACTACTAGTGTATGAATTGCCTTTAAGCAGTAAGTGGGTAAAGTCTCTATGAGCTAGGGTTTAACAAGATCACCATTGCTTTAATCCCTAAGATAGATTATAATCAGCAAATAAGGATGCTTATGTAGATACGTTTAATTGTGACAGAATTCTTCGTATCTAGGTCTTAGGATGAAGTACCGCCTAAGTCTTAAGAGTGATATGTCGCCTCGAGATAAGTAATCATTGCACTAAATAAACAAACCAACGTTCTGATTGGATTAATAATGGTTAATACAGTTTTCTTATATTTGGCTAGACCGCTCTTTTATCTTCTGTTAATTTACTTACGTGTGTTTTAGTGTCTTAAGTTGATTTTAGTCACCACAAAACCTGTGCCAGTCTCTCAGGCTAAAAACCCCCTTATCCATTAGATTTAGTATTAACATAGGTTTAGCATAGGTTTAACATAAAGTATAATTAACTTAGTTTAGATAACCCAAATATTAATAAATTGAAAGATTATTTCTCTCTCTTAGTGATCGACACCCTACTTACCATGAAACTCCCATCTGACCGGGTACACTACCTGTTAAAGTGTTGTTTTTGGTTAAGTCGGCAAAATATAAATTTAAAACTTGAAACTTAAATTACAACCACACAACGACACATCAAGTTATTGGCGCTACTGCCGAGGAGTGAAAATTTAATCTTGAGTTTTATTTGATATTTTGGTTTTTAACATTAGATTCATCTAACCCTTAGGATTAGTTTAATTTAGATTAGTGTATAATTTTGTATATTTGATTGTTTGTTTAATTGTTTATTAGTTTAGTTGTTTGTGTGCTTAATTGTTTTCTAATACACTATTCTGGTCGATAATCTAATACGGCGTATCCACTTCCATTGGATACGGCGTATCCAACTTTCTTATCCAATACAATGTATTGGTTCAAAAGATTAATACGGCGTATCCAGACTTATTGAATATGGCGTATCGATCATCTGATACAGTAACAGAGAAGTTTTTCATACTCAAACTTAAAGCTCAAAATTTTATACACGCCCAACTAGTTCTACTGATAATTTTTTGGTTATTTTCAGTAACAATGACAAAGGTAATCAAGGGAAAGTTCAAGAAACTTGAGTCCGTAAAAATCAGTGATGTTTCGCTCACTTGCAATACATCACTTGAAATTTTCAATAAAGAATTCAATCGGATGAGCAGAATGGAAGACGACTTGTTTACATATAAGGTCAAAATTGCTGAGGTTACTAACATTCCATGTGAATTAAAAAAGGAAGACGATTCAAAACAACAATGTCACATGAATCTGATGATGATATGGAATATGATCCATCTGATGTCAAATTTACTGAATGGTTAGCTTCAAAAAATTTTAACTACAAGATAATGGATCATTATACAATGAAAGCATTATGGATTTACTAGGCTAGAGGTTATGATGAAGTTGAACTCACCGACGAAGAATCCTTTGATCCTGAGGATGAAGATGAAGTTGCTAAAATTTTTAGGATTGAGACTAATGTATTTGACTTCGAGACACCTTTGTATAGAGACTTCAAGGAGTTTAATTATCTTTTACATATCGATCCAGATGTACTTACTAAAGATATTAATGGATTTAAGACTTACGAAGATTATAAGGATGATTGGATTTACGAATAGAACAAAGATGTACCATGGGTGCATGAAAAACCATAGACGAAGAATGGAGTATGGAAGGACCAAATCTAGTTAAACATCATTGTAAGCCATTTAATTAGAAAAATGGGTGTTTGGAGTGGACTACCTGTAGCTGGAAAGATGATGGATATTGTAACGAAGGGAGCTTGCCTGGAGCTTACATAGATGGAAGCACACTTCGTTACCAAGATTTGGAATGGTACGAAGCCTTAAAAGATAGCACACTCAAGGAAGAAGCTTTAAAAAATAAAGCCATCATGGAAGGAATGATTGGCGAGGATGATGAATCAAGTAATAAAGGATGGAGAAGATGGGACGACTTTGACAATACCAACCGTGATAATGAAGAAAATAGGAATGAGATGGAACATGAAGATGAAGAAAATCTGAAGTGTTTGATGACCAAGAGTTGTTGGTTTGTAATATAAGAAAATTCGAGATGATCAAGTATTCATTTGGGGATGATGAAAATTACGTTGATATAAAGGAATATGGATACGAAGATCTAACAAGCACCAGCAAAGATGCATGCCGCGCATACCAAGAAATCTTTTGCATGATGGACGAAGGATGGATGGTGACTAGAGATGAGTGAAGAAAGCTGGAAGGAAAAAGTATAACTTAAAGACTAGCTGAAAGAAAAGTGCTTCTCGCGAAACAACCCGAATTGTTATTTATTTTTATCGAGTCTGTCTTCCTAGACATCAATACGGCGTATCCACTCTATACCATGTGATGTATTGAATGTCTGGACGTTATCAGTCCTTTATTTTTATGCACTTTAAACATTATTGTCAGTTATGTCAATATGGCGTATTCATGTACATGATACGGCGTATTCAACAAACTGACCCGTATAGATACTTTTTACAGGTTTCTTAATACGGCGTATTCTAGTTTATGGATACGATGGATTGGTCTCATGTATAGTTTGTTTAAGTTTATTTAATTAACCGTAGGTACCGAGATAGGATTTTTTGCATCTTTTTCCTATATTTTACACAGGACCTCGCTGCAAAGAAATTGAAAAAGTTAGTGAAGTATCAATCATCTGGAATCATATGTGTGATTGTAGTCATGCTGGAATACAAACGCATTTATAACACACATTCTTGCTCATAAACTCAACTTGGAGAATCTACAGAGCAAATTACAAGGGAGTTTCTCATTCTAATTCTTTTAATTCCCGTTTTTAATGTTTTATCTATACAACGAGGACATTGTATAATTTAAGTGGAGGGATGGGAATTAGAATGCATACTTGTCCTATTGTTCACTAAAATGCTTAAATTATGCTTAAATTTAATTTTTTTTCAAGCATACTTTTGTGAAATTACTTGTTACATAACTTGCACACAATAAACCATATTAGATATTGTGAGGATTTAACTGGTATGTGCTATTTTACACATACCTTTTACCATGAAAAATGAACCCAAAAGACCAAAAACATAATAAAAATCGCAAAAATATGTTTGTTTTTGTATTTGTGTATGTGCAGGTACGGATATTAAAGAAATGGACAAAAGAAAAGACAAAACCGAGAACGAGAATGGAAAGAGCACGAGAAAACAAGTCTAAGGGTGCCTTCGGACCTTATTGGGCCAGCCCGTAACTCATTTTATGGGCCGGACCAGCCCAAAGCCCAACAAGCATGCCTAAGCCCATAACAAAAGAAGTATACAATCTGTTTTTAAGACACTGACGTCAGCATGACATCAGGTCATGTGCGGTTAAATAAATTGAAGATGGTCACATAAGGATCCACTTTCTTTTCTTGGAGCGAATCAAATCTAGACATGTGGCGATGGGTACTTTACTTCTCAAATTGCAAATGAACTAAAATGATCCAACAGTTATAAAACACTGCGTAATAATGAAGCTTTCACCATGTCCACGTGTCACAGAGCTAGCGGCTGGATCGAATTTACAAGGATGGGTATCCGTGTGAGGATGATTGGTGCCCAATGATTGGCTCAATCATTCTCTCAATGATTGGCAAAATTACATTTTCACCCCCTGGACCTCATATTTAAACAACTCGCTACCTTTCATTTGGGGCATCTAGAATTTTAGTTTTTATACTTTTAGCTTTTAGTTTTTAGCCTATTTTCAGGTTTGTTTAGCTTATTTTGCAGTTTTGTCTTATTGTAACTAGTTTTAATCAAGAGCTTATTGATATATTGTATCAAAGATATTTTTGAGCTTATTGGAAGTAGTAGTTTGCTTATTTTTATGGCTTTTTGGTTTGTTTAATCTCTTGGTGTGTTGGCTTATTAAATAAGCTAATTTTTCGAGCTTATACGGTTTTAGAGTTTTCAGAAGCTCAACTTATCTAAATAAATAAGTTTCTACATAGCTATTTGATGTCATATTGTTTGAATCATTCGTCCGTGAGCTTTTTGGCTTATTTGTTTCGTAAGATAAGTAGTTAATAAGTTCCAACTGCTTTTAGATTTAGAATTTCTGATTTCGTTTGCTTATTGGTTTAACTAAATGATCACTAGTCTTGTTTTATCAATTTAATGTTTAAATTTCATCTTGGCTTAATAAACCTCTCTAAGTTTCGAGAATAAAACCTATTTTCTAGTAGCTTATTAAACTTTTGTGCTTATTAAGTTGATTTGTGATCTCTTGTGTGCTTTAAATCAATTTCGGCTTAATAAACGGTTGGATAGCTTAATAGTTTAAATCTCGATTGGTGAAAATTCATTTTAGCTTATTAACACTCATTTTTGCTTATACGTTATCTTAGTGCTTTTGAAATCAATTTGTTCACTCATTGATTGATTGGTTACTCTAGCTTATTCGTTTAAGCTTATCTTGAGTTTATTGAGCTATGTTTGGCTTGTAGAAATTTAATAGGTTGCGTTTGATTTGCTAGAATAAAATTTGTCCTTGCTCTTTAGGATTAAAATAGGGGCTGTTAGTTTGTAAATCGCTTTGGGCTTTTAGGTTTGAATTAAACATGGGCCTGCATATTATTAGATTTAAGGATGCGTTTATTTTTTTAGCTTTTCATAAATGAGCCATGCTTGGTAATTAGGCTTTATTTGTTTAATAGGCTGTTTTAGTTTGTAGAATTTAATTGATGGGCCGATTGGTTTGGAAATAAACTGAGTATTATATGTACTGTTATAAGTGTTAACATAACAGTTTGTTTTGTTTGTTTTGACTTTGGTACCGGTCAACTCATGAGGCGTGGAGCTCAAGGGTTTATTTAGCTAGACCGAATTTGATTATTTACTTTAGCTAAATAAATCGGGTGGTTATCATTTACTTGCGGCTCTTCAATTAGGTTCCATTTTCTAATCCTTTTTCAATTAATTAGTGTAGATTTATTTTATCGTTTTATAATATGTTTGCCTATTTGAATTAAAAAAAAAAAAAGTAAAAAATAATAGAACAAAATAATATAAAGATAAATCAAAGTAATTTCAAAATAAAACAATAAAATAAAAAAAAAAATGCAATTTGAAAATAAATACAAAAAAAATAATAAATAAATAATTAAATCATTAAACAAGAAGAAAAATATAAAAAAAAAATAAAAGTAGAAATAATGTAAAATAAAAGAAAAATAATAAAAAAAATAGTGAAAAATCAAAAATAAGAAAAATTCAATTATAAAACGAAAAATATCGGCTACCGATTACTCACTGGTTCACAATTCAACCGTCCAATGATATCTGGTCAACATCGGTTTATAAACACATGCTATGAATAAAAAAGAAGAAAATCTAAAATGAGAAGACTTGAAATATAATAATCAAACATTATAAACGTCTCGATTTGAATTAGATACATCTTAAATCTCTCAAAAGCATCAAAATATATTTTCTACCAAAAAATTAGATCACCTAGTACCTATATAAAATAAGCTTTTGAAAAACCAATATTCCCCCAAAATTCTTAAAACAATGACACGTGTAAATTAAAAATAATCAATGGCTGCTCTTGTGTTATCTCACCTCACATTTAATTTTAACAACAAACACCATCAAACAAAGCATCATCAGCCATATCTCCCAAAAAATTATTAAACCTAGATCGAGTAAGCAAGAACCAACCCAAATTTTTTTGAAAGCTAGATCTGTGAACCAAGAACAAACAATGATTGAAGTTATAACTTGAGACACAAATCGATTGAGCCATTAACAAACACCGAATGCAGATATAACCCTAATAATAAATTGTTTCAAGCAACCACAAAACCCACAAATCAATAATCCCCAGTCTAATTCATCGATCATAATAATGAAAACATGCTGTTCTGCTTCATTTAAAACGTTCATTAATCTATTATATGATAATCAACCTTGGAGGGAAGTTTCATGGTTTCTTTCTTAGTTATGTTCAAGAACATCAATTTTCCAGGTTTGAGAATATTGTTTTTAGATTTTATAAAATGTTGGCTTTATTATTATGATTATAAGTTAATTTGATATGTTCTAAGTTAATATGTTATTTTAATGGCACAATGGTTATATGTTAAGTGAATATGATATTTAGAAGATGTTATTTTGCTTCATTTGTTCTTGTTCTTTGTTCATGTTTTTTTGAGCTTATGTTTCTAAAGAAATATGCAGGTTTTGAATTAAAGGATGATCTTTCCTAGTATTATCTAATGGATTGGATTATTAAAGTGTTCCCAGATGAGTGCAATGGATTGTGAATTGCAAGGATGATCTTCTCAATTTTCCTTTAACTTGTTATTGTAGATATTTGCCATGCAACAATATAAGCCAATGCATACCTTACTCATTATCACCCATAAAAAATCTTTGACATATGTAAGTTACTCATCCCATTAACTTATGAATCCAGATGAGTCAGTGAAAGGAGCATTTATCTAATTAATGGCTTATGCTTGGCTTTTAAACCAGAATAAGGCATTGAGTCTGTCGAACATGCTAAGGCGATGGATGATTTTTGATGTGTCAAATGATAAGCCTGACCTACACCACTGCTCACCACACTAATTCTAAATAGCAAGACACTGATGATTTGTTGGTATTTTGTCTAACCTTTTATTCTTAGAGTTTGGATTTGATAAGTAGTCTTCGATTATTAGTTAATTTTACTAGTTGAAATAAAAACCTGATTACTTTTAGGAAAGAATAAAGTTACTTATTTTCCCCTCTTTTCTACTCATTGAGACACCAATTCCACAGGTGTGGCTGCAAAAGCAACAAATTGATTTAAGTGATTTATTCGCTAACACGTCCAAACATGTAGTTTTTATTGCACCCGTCAAAATGAGCTTGTTCATTTTGATTATCGTGTTTATTAGTGAGTAGACAACAATATTGTTACTATTGATGTAAGGTCGAGACTGGGGAAACAATTATCAATTATTCTCCATCCTACAATTTTTTTTAACAGCAAACCTGCATGATAACTTCTCCAACTTCTCTGATGAAATTTTGTTAGATATTAGAAAAAGACTCGGTCACCCCATGTATTTTACTGTTCAATATAGCTCATAGTTTAATAGGTAAACGTATGACTTTCGGTATTGAACCGGTACCAATACCTGAGTGTATTTATAAAACTATAAATACCTCTTCCAGACGTGTTGGAAGAGGTAACATCTATCATTTTACACACACTCTTTATGTGTTTATTAGTTTCTCTCTCAACCATTCTCTCTCTCTAACTTTATCTCTCTAGATCTCTCTAGATCTATACATGTTTGTGTGAATTCGGGATCCTACAATTGGTATCAGAGCCATGGGGTGGATTCGTGATTGATTCGTGTGTGGTTAATAAACCAAATTTCTTGGCTTATTTTGGCATAGAAAAGCCCACGGCTCAAAGAGCTTAATTTGTGCCCCCCCCCCCCCCCTTTTAATTTTATCTTGTTATCTTCTGGTTTTTTCTTGCCAAATATAACCAAAAGTTATATTGTACTAAACAAGTGATCAAAAGCCTCAAGTTCGATTTCAAAGAATAAAAGGTTTCGAGATTTTTTAAAGTGTTTCATCATCTGGGAATGTTAATTCAGCGGAACCCAACCAAGTTAATTACCCACCAGATCATCTCAGAAGATGGACCAAAGATCATCCTCTGGATAACATCGTTGGCAATCCCTCTCGTCCTGTATCTACCAGAAAACAGTTAGCATCCGATGCTTTATGGTGCTGTTTCCATACGGAACTGTCCAAAGTCGAACCCAAGAACTTCAAAATGGCCGTGATAGAAGACTGCTGGTTTCAAGCCATGCAAGATGAAATTCACGAATTTGATCGTCTTGAAGTATGGGAATTAGTACCTCGTCCAATCTATGTTATGGTTATCGCTCTCAAGTGGATCTACAAAGTGAAACTTGAGGAATATGGTGATGTACTAAAAAATAAAGCTCGATTAGTTGCAAAGGGATATCGTCATGAGGAAGGCATTGATTTTGAAGAATCGTTTGCTCCAGTTGCAAGAATAGAGGCCATCAGAATCTTCATTGCCAATGCCACAACCAAGAATATGATCATCTATCAAATATATGTCAAAACTGCTTTTTTTTTGAATGGTGTCTTCGAAGAAGTCTTTGTTTACAGGTGGGGGTGGGGTTCAGCCTGACGGATTTAAAGACCAGATAATACAAAAAATCCTACTTCACGTCTTATTCGTCTGAAAGAATAGGCTCTTTATGGCTAAAGCAGGCACCAAGGGCGTGGTATGACACACTCTCAAAGTTCCTGTTGGCCAACAATTTCTTCAAGGGTGCCGTGGATCCAACGTTATTCACACGCAAATCAGGCAAACATATTCTACTTGTTCAAATATACGTAGATGACATCATTTTGCTCAACAGATTCATAATGGTGTCACATATTTTCAACAGAATATGAACTTTCAGATGTCAATGATGGGACAAATGTCTTTTTTCTTAGGACTACAAAATTTTCTGAAAGTCCCAGAGGCATCTTTATTAACCAAGCAAAATATGCTCTCGAAACCTTAAAGAAATATGGAATGGATCTCTCCTAACCCTGTCTGATCACAATAGGTGGATCGATTGAAACTGGACGAGGATCTCATAGGGATTCCAGTTGACCAAACTTGATTTAGAGGAATGGTTGGCTCCCTAATGTACCTTACAGCCAGTAGACCCGACCTTGTATTCGCTGTTTGCATGTGTGCTGCATGTGTGCTAGATATCAGGCTAAGCCTACCAAAAAGCACTTTGAAGCTATCAAACGTGTCTTTCGGTACTTGAAAGGAACCATTAACATGGGTCTTTGGTATCCGAAAGACAACGCCATGTCACTAACAGCTTATGCAGATGCGGATCATGCGGGATGTCAAGATTCAAGAAGAAGTACGTCGGGAAGTGCTCAGTTTCTTGGAGATAGATTGGTTAGCTGGTCATCAAAGAAGCAAAGAAGCACGGCAATATCAACTACAGAGGCTGAATACATCGCCATGTCTGGATGTTGTGCTCAAATCCTTTGGATGCGATCACAGCTCAAAGACTACGGATTTGACTTCAATAAAATTCCTCTGTACTGTGATAACAAAAGTGCTATTGCTCTTTGCTGTAACAACGTCCAGCACTCTCGCTCTAAACACATCGACATACGGCACCATTTCATCCGAGAGCAAGTGGAAAATAGAGTGGTTGAACTCTACTTCGTGGAAACGAATTATCAACTTGCAGACATTCTCACCAAAGCATTACCAAGAGAACGGTTCGAATTTCTTCTTCCACGCCTAGGCATGAAGAGTTTGACCCCTGAAACTCTCAGACGTCTTCAAGAAGGAGAGGATGAGTAAACAAAAACAAAATGTCTTCGTGTATCCTTTGTACATAGGTCTAACTTGTTAAAAAAATAATAATAATAATAATAATAAAATATATAAATAATATATATATATATATATATTATTAAAAATAATTCATACATATGTATGTTAAATATCTTAACTTACTTAGGAAATATTTTAAGTCATTTGGAATTCCTAAAAGGCTTGCAATTACTTCAAATTGCAACCCGGTTTGATGTCTGGGCATGGATTACTTTATATCCATGCTTTATGGGAGTATAGTAAAACAATGGTGATGGTGGAGCTGTTCGCCTGATCTTTTCATCTCAATCAACGACTACAGCTCTTTCAATAGAAACCGGGTCGTTGTTTGAGGGGGAGAGTGAATGTGAAAAAATCTAAATGGGTTCTAAAAGACTGTTGTATGCTATGAAAGTGTAATTATAAGATGGTTGTTGTATTCTAATGGGTTAATATTTGAAGGGGAGTTAATTAACTTTAACTCAAAGGTCCAAAGTTATCTATTGTTATAATGATTAGGGTTTAAAAAGCATTTGCTCTTTGTTTCCTAAGCCTTATTAACCAATAGGGACTAAATTGGCCAATTGCCTAAACTTAGAAAAGCCTTAGAAATACTTAAAACAAAAATTAAAAGAAGATGGAAAACTAAAGGACTTAATCTGCCAACTTGCAAACATTAGGATATAAAAGAGGCGGCGAGTTGGTGTTTGGTCAAACCCATCAAAATTCAGTCAACGATAAAACACACACACACACTCTCACGCAACTCGCCGCCAAGAACAAAGCCTCAAATCGTTTATTTCCAGTGTTTCTTGCAAAGGTATTTATCGAACTTTAATCTATATCATTTATTCTATGTGTGCATCAATGGAATCGAATGAAAACACATTAAAAGGTGTAGAAAAATTAGATCTAGGGTCGTCTTAAATGCGAATGCCAATGTAGTGTTGTAAGGTGTGATTTAGTTGCTGGGAATTGTTCATAAGGCATATATTACTAAGTTTTGATGTGTGGATTTCTGTCTCAAACAATAGTGAATGATTTGCTTAAGTTTCTTAATGGCGAGTTGTCTTTTAGAAAGTAGATATCTGTGTGTTTGATGGAAAGAATGGTAGTAATGTGTATCTTATGCATAGGAAAGCCTAGGAATGCCTTAGGATGTGATTAGTTTTGGAAAAGGAGGTGCGTGGTTTGAATTTTAAGAAATCTGTCAGGATGGCGAGTTGCTTATGTTTCTAGGTGGCGAGTTAGTTATCTTATTATTATTTTAATGTTTTCAAGGAAACCGCCGCATCGCGGCGGTTTGGTTGAATTTATTATTTTTTAATAACTTATTCAACCCGTTGGTTCATATGGCGGGTTGATTCACAGCGAGTTGCCTAATGGCGGGTTGATTCACGGCGAGTTGTCTAATGGCGGGTTGACTAACAGCGGGTTGCCATAATTTTTTTATTATTTTATTCCAACAAGTAAACCGCCGTCTCTCGGTGGTTTGGTCGAATATTTTTATATATTAAAATATTTAACCCGCCCTTTTCAAATTTTATTCATGGCGGTGTAGTGCCTTCCTCGCGGCGGTTTGCTCGATTCTCCTAACGGCGGGTTGGCATTCTGCTTGGCGGCGGTTTGGGCTAAGTTTCATAATTTTGGCCCATTAGGCCCAATAATCTATCAAGGCCCCTTCGAATGACCCAGTTGTTTTTTTTAAACCCCATCCGGGCTTAGTTAACAAGTAATTGATCCTGTTGGATAATTCTGCATCCTGTGTCCTCAAATGTATATTTTCATCAAACCAGAGTTACCTCTGTTTAATCAATCGTGGAATGACATGACTTTAATCAAAGCTAAAGTTCTCTCTAACATCGTTTCTCTGCAATGTTTGTCTTCTTTGTTAATACTCTTTTGCAGAATACGATGGCAGAACAAAATGTTCTAACTTAACCACCGACAAGAA
Organism: Tanacetum coccineum; assembly: GCA_026074375.1. Classification (NCBI taxonomy): domain Eukaryota; kingdom Viridiplantae; phylum Streptophyta; class Magnoliopsida; order Asterales; family Asteraceae; genus Tanacetum; species Tanacetum coccineum. The sequence continues at coordinate 13,130 of BQNB010030848.1, forward strand.
CAGATGAGCAGATTGTACCTCGCTCTCAGTGGTTAATAATCAGGAAAAGCAACCTTCTTTTCAATGCTCAAAAGTTTCAAAAGAACCCCATCTTTTTCAGATTCAGTAGACCACTTAGTATTCAAACTTTCTTTCGAGCATTCACTGCCTCAGCAAGTGTTCCTGCTATCTACATGCAACAATTCTGGAATACAATGAAATATGACAAGAAGACTGGGGTTTATAGTTGTCAAGTTGATGAACAATGGTTCGATCTAAGTGCTGATCTTCTCAGAAAGGCATTAGCAATTACTCCTGTCATCCCAGCTCAACCGTTTGAGTTACCTCCGTCTGGTAACACTGTGATTGATTTTGTTAATGAGCTGGGGTATCCTGAACCTGTAGAAATTGTCTCCAATATACGGGTGAATTATGTGTATCAACCATGGAGAGCAATTCTAACCTTAATCAACCAGTGCTTGACAGGAAAGACTTCTGGCAGTGACAAACCCAGACACCCAGTTCTGCAAATGCTGTAGGGAATCGTCACTCAAACTAATGTTGATCATGCAGAGCTGTTATGGGAAGAGTTTACTCAAGGGATCCAGACATTTTTCTCACACAAGGCAAGTCACAAAGCCAGTCTGAAGGACCCAAAGAAGAAAGTAACTCCTCTCCTCATTCCTTATGGACGGTTTTCCAAGGTGATAATCTACTACTTGGCAAGCAATAACAACATCCATCGACGTCCTGATTCTGCTGTTCATCATACTGGAGATGATTTTATATTAGGAAATCTCAAGTTTGTCCCAAAAGGTGAGACTGTTGAAGTGTTTGGAATGGCAATTCCCGATCCCTTGATTACTGAAGCCATTCAACAATCCTCGTATTATCCCAAGTATCTGGAAATGGTTGCTGAGAATACAAAGAAAACCCCGCAAGAAAGTGCAAGCGTGCAACCTGCAACAAAGCGTGCTCCACCCAAAAAGCCCACAACCACTACTCCAGTCAAACAATCCAAGCCAGCTCCTGCTCCGACAAAGAAACCTTCCAAGCATAAGCTTCCACAGAAAGTTAGAAAAGGAAAGCCTACTTTCCAACTTGTTGATGAAGCTCAACAAGAATCTGTTCCTCAAGAAGAAGGTGATGATCCTGATCTCGAACTGGCTAAGAAGATGAGTTTGGAAGCGCATCAAGAAAAGGGAGAAGGTGAAGGTGATGATGCTGACATGGAACGAGCTATTAAGCTTAGCTTGGATCCAGCCTTTCTGCCACAAGGTCGGGCACCTGTTGGAGGAGTAACGATCAGGGATCCGGTATCTGAAACAACTCCCAAACTGCCTGAAGTAGTGGGCAAGGGAAAGGCCATTGTAACCGAAGAACAAGTAGCTCATTCCCTGATCGATCTGTCAAAGAAGAAAAGAACTACGGATCAGTTTATCCTTGTTAGGCGTGATCAAGCTCCTCATGATTCGACAACTGGACCCTCTTCTCAACCTGAAGATGATACATCAGAGAAAGTGATCCATGAATCTTCATCAACATCTGATTCAGAACGAACTGAAAGTGAAACAGAAGCCGCTGCTCCTAAAGGTGACAAAGATCAAGGTGAAGTAGATTCGTCTAGAGTAACATCAGGAGTAAGCATACCTGTTAGTACACAAGGCCAGGCTGGATCAGACCCTAAAAAAGCACATGAGGCTCTGGCTGGACCAGACCCTGAGCCAGCTAGAAGTCCAGACTGATCAACTCTGAAAAGCTCATTTGACCTCTGCTGGACCAAACCCTGAGCACATGGATGATGAATTCCTCGCGACAGCCTACCCAAAGGTTCATGAAAACCTGAAGCTCATAACAGACGAACGTGCCATCGAAGATAATCCAGAAAGTCATTCTGGTTCTATGTCTTCCATGAAAAATCTCGACGACACTGATAACTTTGGGGATCAATTTCTTTATGACAAACCAACCGAAGATGATCAGGAGAAATCTAAAGTTATAGAGGAGTCTGATTCCACCATACCTGATCCAAGTCATCAGACAGTCACGTCAACTCCTCCAGTAATCGCTCCCTTCACAGATGTCTCATCTACTAAGCCTTCGTCACTGGTCACTCCTCCACCAATCAACACGGAAGCTACAACAATCACCACATCTCTCCCTGAAATCACTCCATTCATCGCCCTTCAGCTCAGAGTGGCAAGATTGGAGCAAGAGATGTCTGAAGTAAAGAAGACTGATCACTCTGCTGATGTTTTGGCTTCAATTAAATCCCAAGTTCCTACGGTTGTGGATAAATATCTAGGAACAAAACTTGATGATGCTCTCCTTAAGATTCTTGAACGACACACTGCAGATTTAATCGAGAAATACTCTGTGCTGCCTGGCCCAGAGCCTATCAAGAATCAAGAATCTGAAAAGAGTCCAAAGGAGATTATCAGAATCAAAAAGGAACAAGGTGAGGAGAAACAAGATTCAACTTACTCCATCAGGTCAACTGATAAAGTTGATCTTGAAGAATTTGATCTAAAGAGTGCTCTCTTCAAACTCATGAATAAGAACAAGTCTGCAAACAGAAATCCTGCCAACTACCATCTATACCATGCTCTTATGGAAGCATTAATAGCAATAAAGAATAATAAAAAAAAAAAAAAAAAAAAAAAAAAAAAAAAGTAAAAAAAAAGAAAAAAAAAAAAAAAAAAAAAAAAATAAAAAAAAAATAAAGAAAAAGAAGATACCATAGGGAAAGGAGGTTAAAGACAAGGGTTAAAAACCACACAAGAAAGCTACATGATGAGATAAAGACGATGATGATGATCAGGCCCTTCAGCTGGATTAAACCAGGGTAAATCAACAAAGAGAAGAAAACACGATTCAGGTGCTTGTGGTTTAGCTCAACCTCCTACAAAATATGATGAGCAAAGTTTGAAGAAACCACGAGAGTCTGATGCATCTGCTTCCAAACAACAAATCCCCCCCCCCCCCCAAGTCTCTGACCTCAACTGGATGGCAATCACTGAACAAGAATGCTGTTTTGACTCTTCGATGTACAGATCTATCCCGATCAAACATTCTGAACAATCTTCAGATGACATTCCAAGCAGGAGAAGGGCGATGTCCTTAGATCTGGAGGATACTGATAACGCTCACATGCCAAGGTGTCGACCATACGGGTTTAAGCCGAGTCCTGAAGGCAGAGACCAGCCACCACCTAACCAGAAAGGACCATTCCCCAGAATGATTCCCCAAAACCAGAGAATATACTGGGCAAATACATACGCACAACGTATCAAGTTTCCTGCGGAGAAACAAGGCTTCAAAGGAAGACGTTATGATATTGGTTCATCATCAAATGGTTTTCTGCAGACAAACAGAAAGAAGAAGCTCTGCAAGCTGATTTAGGAAGGTCCAGCTTTTAACTTGTTAAACTTCATAAGAACATCGTCTTTCTTCAATAATCAGATGGATGAATGCCATAAGCTGCGGACGAATAAGGTTATTTGGATAATCCTGAGGGTCATCCAAATTGCTGCGAAATAAATATGAACCACGCCCTTAGGAGGTCCACCAGGTCAGTAACTATTCACCATAACTCATCTCAATAAGGATCTGGATTATCTTCTGACATGTGACAAAGAGCGAAAAATTGCCTTATCCATATCCAAGCTCAAAGCCGCTCGTTACCTAGACTTTGGCCTTGAAGAATTAGTTCCATCTTTGTGGGTTGAAAGTGAACGCGAATATGACATGTGCGGCCTATGGCATTACTCACGTGGTGGTTTAGAAGAAAGGAATTCTACATCAACAAACACAGTGAGCCCTCTGATCGTGAAGCAGTCAGATCGCAGATGCGAATTCTCAGTGTGATCAGTGTCAAGGTGTTCGAAAAATACAGATACAACTACCTAAGAGAGATAATTCTTCGCCGAGCTGATTACCAAGAATACAAGATCTCGGAAAAGGATTTCAAAAATCTTCATCCAAATGATTTTGAAGATCTGTTCCTACTCAATATTCAAGAAAAGCTCAACCATCTGCCCAAGACAGACAAGACTAGTCTTCACACGGCACTCAACATGTGGATAAGAAACCTGGTAATCAGGAATCGTGTGGGAGACTTGCAGCTCGGGATTGAAAGTTATCAAACAAAGATCAACCTTGAACGTCCAAATTGGGATGCAGCCGACTATTACTGAACAAAGAAGATTATACATGTCCTAATCCAAGACCGTTGTCTACAAAGACAGCAATGATCAAAGTAAGTTGATGAGCTGAATGAGCTACACAAGTTTAAGTGATGGGACGTTGACAAGAGTCATGGAAAAGCTGGACCACAATGGTTAAGAGACTTTCATTTAATAATTTTATCCCCCCCAAGGTACAATAAGGGCATGGAGACTAGGAAGTGGTCAGAGGATGACAAGAGAAGGAGCAAAGACTTCATCACTGCGATCGAGAAAAGACTACAGATCAGGAGGATCTTTCGAAGTCTAGAAAGCTTTGTTAGAGGAAGAATAAGAGATATTGACTACAGGCTGATCAACAGAACAACATGACGACATCGTCGTTATAATAAAAAGGTCAATTTTTTTCTTATTGTGAATAATATACCTTTTACATTCGTAGTGTTAATCCTTTTGATGAATTAAGTGTAGGAATAATTTTATATCCCTCAACATTGAGGGGGAGCAGTTTTATGTTTCTCTTACACGACTTGCGAATTAAGGCCACACTTTTTCCCAACTTTTATAACATATTTAAATCAATTGATATCCAAAATGTCAAAGGGTTTAAAATTTTTGATAAGGGGAGAAAATGTGATTAAAATATGTGTATAATAATAACCGTGATTATTAGGACTCATATACTCCGCCCAAACGTGCTAAACAATTTCGAATACCGAAGCACATTTTGAGGGGGAGCGTTTCTGAATAAATAAATAAAAAACGATCGAGGTACTAAACGCTTTGATATTCATATCATAAGTACCTTAATTGAATTTTCAATTGGTTTTATGGAATGAGAAACTGTACAACAACCGACCATGCATTTTACTTTATTGGAGTTATAAGGTTGGTAAGGTTAGGTACTATTCCCAATGATCCAGCCATAACCGGAGGGATCTACCCAGGGACAATCCACTAGTTAGTGTAGAAGTCCTTTGGTATGACATATAAAAGGAGTAAAAGCGAGAATAAGGCAAAAGTGCCGACTGAGATGGAGCTAGTACTGGAATAAACCCAATAAGGTTCTAGTCATGAAGTCTCGGTAAGCACTGAAGGGGTTGAAGAATTAAAAAGAATTGTAAAGATACAGGGCAAGAGAAAGAAGCCCTCCATACATTTAGCGCAGAATTCCGGTTCAATACATATGCTCCAGAATCACTAAGATATTGCTGTCATTGAAGAATCAGTCATCATGGACCCAGTGATGCAATGCACAACCCCGTCCTAGCCACTCAGAATCTTTCAACAGATTTTTTGTTGTCATTTCGTCACAGAGACTAAACAACATGTTATCTATTGAACTTGTCTCACTCCGAGTTAGTTGATATTGAACAGGTGGCAGTCAGCTCCAGCCTCCGATTACTAAAACCAAAACGCACTATTGAGTCTAGAGCCAAGAGATCGTCAATTAATCTCGTTAGGACACATATCCAATTCTCTTGTCTTTCACACACTGTGAAAACAAGTCTATCCTAAGAGTCCTACGCATTATCCTTGTGATATTGCCAGAACATCCGAGTGAAACGATGGTTTTTCACAATGAAGATGGAAATCCTGCTAGAACCCTAGCGATGCTGTCAGAACCCAATGTCTATATATATAAACCTTTATTTTTCATATTTTTGTGTGGAAACTTGGGAGAACCTTTATAGCAGCTAATATAGTCGACATTTAGGGTTTTTTTAAACCTTGTGTACTCATTGTTGTTCCATGTTCAATTAAAGTGAAGTTCCTTTACCCTTTTAATCATTCAATATGTCTATGTGTTATTTGATTAATTGTTCTTCTCTTTCAGTTAACATGCTTGGCTAAATTTAAATAGGGTTTGCTTATGATTGCACGAAACCTAGTTTGTAATCTCTTTTTATATTGCTTCTTGTAAGTGGTTTGCGCGTTAGGCATTAGAAAACTAGCTATTTGATCTTGATATCATAGCGAAGACGTCTAGTGAAACGTGATTAGGTTGAGAGGATACCCACGTTTTGGATCTTCATATCTAGTTTGGCATAAAGGTGGATTCCTAATTAAGTATTTAGTGTGCGTGAATTTACTATTAGACGTGAGCGTTGTTTGCAGGTAACCACCATTTAGATTGTCACGTAGATAGCGGACTTGACCAACCCGCTGTTGTATTAGGGGAATACTTACACATTACACTAACGAGGGTGACTGGCGATAGAATTAGAGAGAGCAATTATGGAGTAGTGCATGATTAAGTAAACATATTTGTTTAACCATACGAGTTTCCTACATTTACTTTTCTGCATAATTAGAATAGATTGGGAGTAGTTAGTAGTTTAATCAACCCCTCTTTAAACCCGAGATTTTACTTGCTTTTAATAAAATACAAAAATACAAAAACACTCTTCCTTTAATCTTTAGATCCTAGTAACGTACAAGTCGAGCCTACCCAAACTATTCCTCTACAGAATGATAATAACCTCCCGAGTCTTGCCTATACCACACTAAAATGGTTATGTACTCTACCTAGGAGGGTTGTAAAACTTTTATGGTGCAACCCGCCGCATCAAGTTTTGGTGCAGCTACCAGGGGATAGTCTAGGTTTCAGATTCTATTTAGCTTATGTTGGGCCAATTTAGTGCCTAATTGTCCCTTGTACAGGTAAATATCATAAGTTGAAAAACAAGTCGTTAAACGAAAATATGTTCAATGAGTCATCCTCAAGAAGTTCTTCAGAGTCTAAAGAAAAGACTCATAACAACCTGAGGCATATCTCAACGAGTGAAGAAAGGACTAGGATCAGAATGATAGAGTTAGTAAGTGTTAACAATAACTTACTAACTCCCTGAATACTATCTCTGAAAAAATACAACCTGAAGATATTAGCAGGGAAGTTCCTAAAAAGCATAAAAGCAAAGAAGACAAAATACACGCGTAAAACTAAAAAGAAAAAAGTTAAAATAACTATTTGCTTTTGTCCTTTGAAGGAAAGTGCACATGGCTGCACATGAGCTTTACTTTATTAAAGCTTCTCTTAGAAGCTTTACTTTTCCTATATAATGTTAAGGATGTAATAGAGATAGTATGTATTCCTAAAACAAACACAAAATAGAACACTGTACTATAGTTGATAGGATTCATCCTCTCCTAGAATACACAAAGCCAAGTAGATGCTTGCGGTTCATATTAGGAGATTTTATTTGTCATTCAATCCTGGTTGTTGTTCTAACAATAATCGGGTATAATTCTTTGATTTATATCAATAAATAGTTAAACATTGAAAAGTACAAATTGTGTTATTAGTATCTTATCGGTCTGGTTATAAATAATTTGTATGTTGCACGAATATTAGAGACCAACCAGTGGTATCAGAGCGGTGGAATTATTCTTATGATCTAGATCCTTTTGAAAGATTACTAATAGCATTTGAGAAATGTCATAATAGTGTAAAGCTTTAAAAATTGCTACTGATGTTGCAACTTTTGAGGGGGAAATTTAAACTATTATTGATAAAAAGCCAAAAATAACCCAAAACAACCCAAAAACAAACTTGTTACGGAAACTAAAGAACCAATCCTTCAGTCTTGTCGTAACAACAACAAAAAAATCTTATCTGACCAACAAGATAAAATATTTCAAAACGCACAAACCCAAATCTTGAATATATTTGTATTCGTCATCCATATCAAAATAAAAAAAACCAAATCACAAAAATCAACAACAACAATAAACAACAACAATAAACAACATCAAAACCCGAATCACTAAAACCATACCCAGATTCATATCACAATATCAAAAACTCATAACAAAAAAATCACCCCATGATATAACCAAAACCCAGATCCTTCATAAACAAAAAGCAAACGCATATTTCACCCAACTTGCTGGAATCAGTAAAAACAATGGCGGGAGTGGCTGCTACCACCACTACCATTCAAACACCAAACCATACCCCATAACTAAATTCACATACCTTACATCCCAAAACAAAAACCCATAAACAAAACACCTATCCAAACCAATAACAAAAAAACCATATCGCACAAAAATCAAACGCCACGTCAAACTAAACCCACATCAATATTTATAAATAACCTCAGTCGAGATTATCACCTTTATGGCAGCGAAAGTAGTGGGTGTTAGACAACTCTGATGGTTAATATCTTGACCCAAAACCAGCACTCACAAATATTTGTGTAAATAACACGAATGGAACTTGTGGTAGGTTTAATGTGAAAAATGTGGGCTGGTAAACAAAAATCATTCGTATCTAAAAACCCATCACCAACAACTCACAAGAACAACAACAACAACACGAAATCAGTCAAACCCGCATCTTCTAAAAACCCACGACAAGAACATAAAACCAAAATCAATCAAAATCGTATCACCAAATCCCGATTGAAACACAAAACAAACCCAAACAAGGATCTTTGTGGTTTCTTTAATGGTGTTGAAATTGGAGATAAACAACAAGAAGTCTGAGCTCAGTGGTTTCGTTGTTGATGTTGAATAACCAAGATCCCACGACACACTAATTATGTTGTGGGTGGGCTAAAAAAATGGGTATGAGATTGTTTTGGGTGTGATGATTTTTGCTTAGTTTAATGAGGAACTGAGTATGAGCTTTTTGAGGATTGAAAGTCAGTTCCAGTGAAAGAACTAGAAATGAAGAGAAAGAGGAGGTGGGTAGATAAAACAATGGAAGAGGGAACTGATAAAAAATTGTGTATATGTTTGTGTTTAGTTTTACAAGAAACTAGAGTAATGTAGGGTGTGGATTGTATAAAAGTGGGCCTCAGTGAGCCAATACGTGAGTGAATATCAAAACTGATGCCAAAGTTCAATACTCAAAGTATTTAAAACGAACCCCAGCAAAGCTGAACTGAACCCATCAGTTTTGAACCTTACGTTGAACCCCTTCTCAAAACTGAACCCCCTTCAGTTTTGAACCCAGTTGCTGAAGTGATTGAACCTGGTCTGAAAGCTAAACCGCATGTCAATATTCAAAGATGAATTAAACCCCCTTCAGCTTCGAACCTTCAGTTTTAAAATAAATCTTGGACGATGAACCAGTCATGAAACTGGTGACCGAACCCAGTCATAAACTAAACTGAACCTCCAAGAAAACTGAAGAACTTCAGCGAATTAAACCTTGGACGCTAAACAAGTCACGAAACTGGTCACCGAACCTAGTCAAATAATGAACTGAACCTCCAAGAAAAACAAAAGAATTTCAGCAGCTGCTACAACAATGAATCGAGCTTTTTGCCTTTTATTTTGTTGTAATTCAGAGTAAGAAGAAGCCGTTATGCTCACTTACTACTGATTAAACTTAAGCTATTTTTCTATCCAAATATGGGGAGATTGTTAGGCCAATTTAGTGCCTAATTTTCCCTTGTACATGATTTGTATGTAAAATATCCTAAGTAGAAAAACAAGTCATTGAACAAAAATATGCTCAACGAGTCATCCTCAAGAAGTTCTTCAGAGTCTGAAGAAAAGACTCATCACAACTTGCGACGGATCTTAGCGAGTGAAGAAAGGACCAGGATCAAGATGATGGAGTTAGTAAGTGTTGACAATAACTTACTAATTCCCTAAAGACTATCTCTGAAAGAATACAACCTGGAGATATTAGCGGGAAGTTCCTAAAAGCTAAAAGCAAAGGAAGACAAAAGTACAAGAGTAGCTAAAAAGAAAATAGTTGAAATAACTATTTGCTTTTATCCATTGATGGAAAGTGCACATGGCTGCACATGGGCTTTACTTTATTAAAGCTTCTCTTAGAAGCTTTATTTTTCCTATATAATGTTAAGGTTGTAATAGAGTTTGGTATGCATTTCCTAAACAAATAAACTAATACAACAATGTATTAGTTGATAGGAACATCCTCTCCTAGAACACACAAAGCCAAGTAGATAATTGTGGTTTATATTAGGAGAGTTTATTTGTTATTCAATCTTGGTTGTTGTTTCGCCAATAATCGGGTATAATTCTTTGATTTATATCAATAAAGAGTTAAAAGTTGAAAAGTAAAAATTATGTTATTAGTATCTTATCGGTCTCGTGTTTAATATATATTCATATGTTTTGCATGATTTTAGGGACCAACAGCTTATGTCTACTCACTTGATTCCTATCCAGTAAGATTTTCTTTTTCTTTTTAGGTTAGCTTTGTTGTAGTTTGTCGTTTATTTGTTCCTTTTGTTTTGTAATTTTATTTTTGTTAACCATCATGGGAGATGAAAATCAACCTCGTACTTTAGAATATTATTCATGACCAAGCCATAAGGGTTATTGAAACACCATTGAGCTCCTTGAAGAAGACAATGTGGTACCTCTGCGATCCGACACTATCTGATTGGTGCAAAATGGATGTGCATTCCATGGACTTCGGTCCGAAGATCCAAATCAACACCTTAAGGATATTCTAAAACTTGTGGACTTACTTGACCTTAGTGTTAAATATAAGGAAAGGACGCGACTGTGTTTATTTCAATTTTCACTTCGTGATCAAGCTAGCAATTGGCTTGAACATTTACCCGCGGGATCCATCTTCACTTGGGAGGAACTCACTACCCGTTTCCTTGCTCAGTTTTTCCTACCAAGGAGAACTACTAAACTTAGAAATGACATCTTGATGTTCCAACAACATCATGGTGAATCTCTTTCCGAATCATGGACTCGTTTCAAGGACTTACTTCAAAAAGTCCCTCATTATGACATTGATCTTTGGCTCTAAATCCAAATTTTCTATGATCATGTCTCTTTCCCTCTTAAGCACGAAATTGACCATTCTGCTGATGGTAAGCTTCGTGACAAGAGCGCCAAAGAATCTTAGGGAATCATAGAGGATCTCTCCTTCTATGACAACGAAAGTTGGAACCAAAGGGACTTCGCAAAATTGCTCAAGGCAATCTCTTTGCCTCAAGATGTCATGAGTACATCTGACTGTCATCTCATTGAGCTAGAAAATCAAGTCCAACGCTTGATGGAAGCTCATCTTGCTCCTAAACCATCCGTTCAAGTGAACAAAATCGCTTCTTCATGTGAGATTTGTGGTGGTCCCCATGACACTCAATATTGCATCAAAAATCCCGAGCAAGATTTTGTTAACTACGAATCCTTGTGTACCGACGAAGCGAGAGGTAATTGGTTCACTTTCAAACCCGATAAAAATAACCTTGGTGACACCTATAACCCGTCATGGAAAAGTTACCCAAACCTTAGGTACAGATAACATCAAAGTTCTCAAAACAATTTTTCAAACCCACCTAATCGTTTTTAAACAAACGGTTCGTTCCCGAACCGTACATTCAACAAAAATCCTTAAAATTTTAATAATCAATCAAATCTCGAAGGATTGGAGTCTAACTTTATGGCATCTCAAGACGCTAGGTTATCCATGTTTGAAGCTGATTTCAAACAACAACAAAGTGACATGACTAATAAAATTGAAACTTTCTTGAAGGCTGATGTTCGCTAAAATACACATCTTTTATAACCTAGAAAACACTATTAATCGGACTAAAATTGCTAAATATGGATAATTATTGTACATATATGCTTGTTTGGTATTTTTATGTCTTGCAGGTAAAAAGGATTGAAAACGGTGCAAAAACGGGATTTATCGGGCTCGATTTGATCAAGTTAATTATTACTCAAAGCCAAGATGAAGTCGTAAAAAGTTCCCGAGCATGCCATCAGAAAGAGCACGGAAAAACAAATCCAAAGGTGCCCTCGGATTTTATTGGGCAGGCCCGTTATCCATTTTTATGGGCCGAGCCGGCCCACTATTGCAAAAGCCCAACAAAAACCAAATAAAAACTTGAATTAAATCTTGAGATGATGATGTCATAGGCACGTGAGGCCAAATTAAATCAACATTCATTACATGACATTCCACTATATAGTTGGAGAGCGAGTAACATTTCGCCACGTGGTCAGGCAAAGAAATATAACTTCCAAATTCATTGTGTAAACTGATTTGAGGGACGAAAGAGAATGTATGCGTACAAAGAAAGCAATTATCAATCACACGTGTCCTTCTATCACTGGCTTGGCCACGTTTTCAGTACTAGGTGGCAATTCTCATGCCAATCATTGGCTCATCAATACTCAATGATGGGAACAAAATTACAAAAATGACCCCTGGACTTTGGCTATAAAAGAAAAGAGCAGCATCTCAATTTAGAGGATCATTTTTAGCTAGATTTAATTTAGAGTAGGTTAGTTTAGTTTTTTCTTATTTTAATTTTTAGCTTATTTGTTCCAACTTATTTCAAGATTAATGTAAACATTTGAGCTTATTAATGAAAAGGTGTTCGAAAGTTGGTTTGATTGCTTATTGCTTCCATTGGCTTATTCTTTCTTTTTCTTCTCTTTTAAGCTTGTTCTCGAATTAGCTCTTTTGAGCTTATTGAATAAGCTTTCTTATGGCTTAATTCGTTGAAGATCTAAGCTCAAAATCACCAAATAAGTCTCGGCTTATATCATTTTCGTCATAGTAGCTTATTTTCATTAAATGTTTTCAGCTTATTAGAATTAGCTTATCTTTAAAAGCTGCTTATTTTACATTTAGCCTATTACTTGAGTCTCTATTTTAATTCATTTCATATACTTTCTGTTTCAATTCACTAAATTGAAAATGGGCTAGGCCCGATTTTAGTTTGGGTCTATTTAGTTATGGGCCGATTGTTGGATTGGATCAGTTAGTGGATTTGGACTTGATTTGGTTTATTTGTTCATTGTTAGATCAGTGGATCGGTTAAAATAAATTGAGAGATAGCATGTATAATTGTTTAGACTTAACAGTTTGTTTTGTGTTTGAAATTGATTTGGTACCGGTCAACTCATGAGGCGTGGAGCTTAAGGGTTTATTTAGCTAGACCGAATTTGATTATTTGTTTTAGCTAAATAAATCGGGTGGTATTCGTTTATTTGCGGGTCTTCAATTCGGTTTAATTTTCTATCATTTTTTCAATTAATTAGTGTAGCTTTAGAATAAAATATTTTGCTTTGCTTATTTAATCATTATGAGTAGCGAGTAGTTTAATTAGTGCTTGTTAAGTGATTTAGTGATTTGGGAATTAAGTGTGGATTTGAAAAAGGGTTTAATTAATAAATAATCTTCGATTATTTAGATTTATAGTTTGAATGTTTCAAAGGGCAAAAGCCGGAGAATAATCAAATTACAAATCTAGTAATTATTTTCTTTTTAAGAGATCGTTTTCAAAATAAACCAACGTTGTGAGAAAATTAACTTTTCTAAGGATTATAATTCATTCATGAACCTAAATTCACACTTGATGAACATTTTTTCACGTCACTAGATCAACATATTAGTCATTTATATCTTTAGAATCAATTTTGAGTAAAATATTGAAGTTTTTAATCTAGAATTAATATTAAAGCTTAATTCAGAATAATAAAATAGCTAAAACCAAAACCAAAACTTGAATGACCATCAAGCTCGATTAACAACTTGTAACTTTTGTTTTGTTTTTATTTTAATATTAGATTGTTTTAGATTTCCATTCACCTCTCACCGAGGAAAACGATACCCGTGTTGATTACTTATTATTCTTTCCTAAGAATAATTTGTATGATACTTAGCTTGCGTATACGTATATGTATTTTATAAATATATATATTATATCTGAGGGTTTATTTGATACGTGTAAAAAAACGACAATATCAAAATGGCGCCGTTGCCGGGGAGAGGTGTAGCGATTTTTACGGGATTGTTTGTGTTCGAGCCTTGAAGATCCTTTCTTCGGAAAGTTTATTTTCGTTCTTATAAAAAATATAAAAATCCAAAAATATTTTTCTTCTTATTTTATTTTTTCTTTTCTTTTATAAATATTAAAAATACCAAAAATATTTTTTATTTTTATTATCTTTATAAAAAAAATTCAAAAAAATATTCACCTTTATCCTCTTATCCGTTTAATTCTTCGACATGTCTTCATATAACCATTTTGGTTGCTCGTGGTGTGGAGGTCCGTTTAATGGTGGAAATTGTCCGGGTTGTAGCAGTGTAGGATCCGGAAATAAGTTTGTCTATGACCCAAATCCTTATTCTTATAATGAAACACCGAACTTCTTCAACCAACCTCCACAGCCCCAGTACGAGACATACTCGTGTGACTTATGTGGGAACGATTCTCACTATGGGTTTGATTGTCCACCACAGGTATCGCTTGTCTATGAGCAGGAGCCGTGCTACGATCAAAACTTTAGTGATAATTATTATCCACAAAATTCACCAAGTTTTTCTCAACAATATCTTTGCTGTGATAACTGTGGGGGTCCTCATGCGACTTTTCAGTGTCACCCGATCAACCAAAATTTCAATTCTTTCGGTTTTGACCATATTCAACCCCCACAGCAGTTCGATAATCATCAGCCTCAGGAAATTCCAGAAGTCACTCCTTTTGTTGAAAGTAAAGAATGGATTGAAACAAATAACGAGCTTTATAAAATGATGGAAGATTTTACGGAAAGAATGAATCAAGAGTTACATAAGCAGGAGGTTTTACTTGCAGCTCAAAGAGAGCAAGAATTACTTGCCCAAAAGCAAGCAGCTCAGGAAAAGCAAGTTCCCTCACCAAATTCCGTCTTTCGTCAACTAATTGAAGAAACGTGTGGAACAAAAGTTTGTGAAGAGCAAAAGCAAAATATGGAAGATACGATGCTAGATTTGCTTAAAATTTGTCAACAAAAAGAGCTTTATTGTATTCATAATAATGTTGAAGATCTAATTGAAAGTGCTCTTAATTCTAAACTTCTCTTGATTAATTTGAATTCTCAACGTCTCAATAAGGAAGAGCAGGAAGTTAAGAATATCGCAGAGCCGGCAGCTAAACGTCAAACTCGTATTACATCGTGTTTGCAGAATTTCAAAGTTATTTCTAAGGAGAGTACTATTCCTTTGAATAAAACACCTCAAATTTCTCCGGTTAATGCAATCACACACGATTTACCAACCGAAGAACCTGAGTACTCTCTCATAATGGGGAATGAGGAACTTAGCACTATTCCTGAAAAGGAATCGGACGAATTCATAAAGTCCAGTGTTGAGGACCTTATTCCAATCCCAAGAGAGTCCGAGGATACATCCGGGAGTGATAACGAGTGGAAAACGTAACAAGGATCGAACGAGTAAAATACACAAGGATCGAACGAGTGTAAGATTGCAAGGATCGAACGAGTGGTTTTTCATAGGTCCGAACGAGTGGTTTCTGTTTGGATCGAACGAGTTTACTCATTCAAGGATCGAACGAGCTTACTCCTTCAAGGACCGAACGAGTATTTTGTTTGAAGACCGAACGAGTACTCGTTCACGTGTTTTCGGTTTTCGGTTTCGAGTGTCGGTAATCTACGGGACTTATAACGTATACCGTTGTGTCCGTGTCGTCGTTTCGATCATCGTGGTATATTCGGTTTTCACCGACGCTAACCGTACGACTCCGCGGGATTAAAATCATATACGTTGCATTTTTTTCTCATGTTTATCAAATTTAAAACAAAGATGATACATGAACAGGAGGGAAAACGGGTGTATTTTTTAACATAAATTCGAATTCTACACTTTTAGTCCCTGGACTTCAAGTCTACTTCACCACAAGTCTCTTGTTGCAATAACAACCTTTCCTGTTGAAAATAGTTTGCATAGTTAGTCCTTAGTGCATCTAATTTCAACCGTTAGTGCTTTAAAGTGATCTCGTTTGTTGCACCAGTTCTATCCCTTATTTGAGTTTTGATCAACCGTTAATCATTTCAAGCTCAAAAATTCGTGCACCGTTCAACGTTTTAAGATCATTAATCGTTTCAAAAGCTTACGTTCTTCAAAGACAACAACGACTTCACCAACAATAAATTCTATTTTTACGGTTTTTTCTTGATTCAGTAAAATCCCGCGAAATACTCTTGTATTTTCCCGGTTTAGTCAAGATTTGTAAAATCCCGTGAAATAGTTTTCCACCACAACAACAAATCACTTTACCCACTAAAGATCCTTGTTTATCATTTCACATCACTTTTGCAATGTCGACTCAGCAAGACATTAATGCTTTTAGAGCACAACGAATTGCAAACACACATGATCCTTTGGCATTAATGGCAAACACTCAGACACCGTGTCACCCAGATCACTCATCACTCATTACCTACATACAACATCCACAACCTAACAACAACTTTGTCCCACAATATTCATTCAACACGAACTACATACCACAACCAATGCAGAATCTCGAAGACAGTTCAGATCCCACAACTGCAATGAACAAGGCACTTGCTTTATTGGATAAAGCATTCAAAGTCAATACCATACCAACAAACAACAACAACCAAGAAGTTCATTAATCCCCGCAATAGTCAAATTGCACAACAGGATATGAACACGAGCCAAGACATCAAAATGCAAATAGTTGATGACAATGTTGGAAATCAGGTGAGACAAAATGTTGTGCAGTATGATGGGAATGAGGTTGGGCAAAATGCGGTTCATAATCCGAGTATTCAGAATGTTGAAAATATGAATGGTTTGTGTGTCTCAGTAATTGCAATCAGTTTGGAATGGAAAATGTTGTTTATGCTCGGCTGAGGGTATTGGTAATGGTATCAATGTAATCCGATAAGGTGTTACAATTGTCGAGGAGAGGGCATATATGCCAGCAAAATGCACAGTAAAGCCAGGAAAACGGGATGCTGCTTATCTTCAAGCAACAGCTTCCAGATTGCTAAAAAAGGAAGAAGCAGGGATCCAAAAGCACTCAAGTGGAAGGTAAATTCACTGGCTGTGCAGATGCTTATGAATTATATAATTAAGGAAATAGTTGAATGAAACGCATGAATTGAATTTTTGGTTTGATTTGAAATGAATTAGGGAAAAAAAGTAGGGTTTTTGTTATAAAGAATTGATATGAATTAAAGAACTGGCAATACATTCTGTGTTTAAACGTCGAAGGGATATCTTTTTTTTAAAGGATGACAATGTTGAGTTTTATTATCCATCACAACCATTGGCTTAGTCCAGTAGTTATGACATTCTCTTACCAAACAAACCACCAGGGTTCGAACCTGGCTTGATACAAAAATTTTAAAACTTTTCCAGAATTTGATGATTGTATATTTTGATGATTCGTGGTTATGAGTAACTTGCGCACTTTACGTTATTTATTACAAGTTACATGTTTGTCATCACCAAAACACAAAGAAACAGTATAGATTAAATATCATAATATTTGCACTAACATAAAAATAACTTTTAATGCATTTGCTAAACAGTTTATTATTATTATTAGTTCATTACTTAATACGTTTTATATATTTAATATATTGTATAAGTAAAAATCCTTGTGTAACACCTTGTGTCTCTGGTATGTGTTTAATTACACATACCTTTGACCACTAAAAACGGACTTAAATGACCAAAAACGTACCAAAAATACATTGTATTTGTATGTTTTGCATTTGTATTATGCAGGAAATGGATATCCAAGAAAATGACAAAATCGAAGCCAAAACGACAAAACCGAGCACGAGAACGGAAAGACCGTGAAAAGTCAAAAAGACAAAGTCAAAGTCAACAAAAAAGTCAAAGTCAAAGTCAACCCCGGAAAGTGGCATTGGAAAAAGCATTGAAAACCGAACCCGAAAACCTAAATTGTCAAAAGTGGGCCCACCCGTACCCACCTAGTGGGCCCGAGTCAGCCCACTTATATACTAAATCTTTATAAACCTTAAACCTTATAAAAAAGCCCAAGTCCATTTTTATTATAGCCGGCCCAATAACTAGACCAAACCATAACCACTTAACCCCTTTATAACACTCCTGTTTACCCCAACCCTTTTATCCCTTACACCGTTAGTCCTTAAAAGGACTAACGGTGCAAACAAATTTAAACTTCAAGGGCCAAATTTACAAAGTACAAGGACGAAGGATGCCATACAACTATACACTCTTAGGGACTAAACTTGCCATTTTCCAATCTTCAAAATAGGGCACGAACACTGTTCATTATCTCCCTGAGTGTGTCCTGTCCTCACTACTAGACAAGACACTATCCCCTTTTCTTCTCTCCTATGTCGACCAACACCTTTACACACCTTATCCCACCACATGACACCTTGTTAATCCCATGCAAGCTCATTCGTCCAAGGATCAGGACAAGAAATCAATGGCTAAGATCAAGAGACTTGAGGACTACTCAATTTCAATGGCTATGATGAGACTTTAAAGGCTCTCACACAACAAACACACCCGCAGGAGCTCTCACAAAGAAAGCACAAGACCTAGAACCTTCATTTGCTTAGTATAAATAGAGCTCATTTGTAAGCCCTTGGGGCAGTTAGTTTTTATTTAAGTTTTTTTCACCTAGTTGTAATTTTCAGCTTATTTTTAGTATAATCTTTTAAATATTGTTATGTTTTTTATGAATTAATGAAATTTCAAGTTTTAGTTTAAAAACTATTTTACTCATTTGTGTTCAAAAGTTATCAAGAATCTTGCATAAGCCTTTTATAAGATCTTATTTAAGCATATTGTTAATCTGATTTCATTTAAATATAAAGCATTAAAGAAAATTTTACAAAAACACAAAAAAATATCACCCTCAAATACCACATCTTAATGGATGATAAGCCAAACTTGGATGGGCTTATGGACACTACTAGCTTATCTTTGATAAGCTAGAGCTTGTAGATAAGCTTTTTTGAGCTCATTTACCCTATTTAAGCAAGGGTTTTTGTAAGTCTTCATTTTTCTATTTTTAGCTTATTTACTATTTAACTGCTTATTTGTGCTTATTGCTTGCTTATATTTTCTTATTTATGTTTGCTTATGATGTTTTGTGCTTATCTTGCTTAGTTTGTAGTTTAAAAGTTATTTGTTTGAGTTTTCTTAAAAATCTGTCACTATAGCTTATTTAGTTGCATAATTTGTTTCAGCTTATGTGAGTGCTTATTGGTTATTGAAATTTGCTTAATAATGTTTGTTTTACTTATTTAATATCTGGTATTTTGAATTTGTGCTTTAAATCAGCATTAATCTCTTTAAAAAAGCCAAAACAGTTTTTAAAGGAGTAATTGGGTCAAGCTTTAAAATGGATCAAAATGGGTCAAAACCTGTTTTGTGCTCTTGAGTCAACTTAGACTAGATAAAAGTAGTCTAAAAATTCAGTTTGTTTAAATTTTTAAGTATTAAATCTCATTTTTAAGGTTTTAAGAGTTTGAGGTTTGAATCTGTGAGCTTATAGCTCATTTTATCTGCTTATTTGATTAGGACTTTGAATCTTGTTGTTTTGTGATGTTTTTGTGTTTATGCATGTGTTAAAACAAGTTTGGAATCAAGTTAAATAGGCCTGCATTTGTTGGTTTATATTTTGCCAAGTCTGTCAAAATTGCTAAGTGTTAAAAAAAAGAAAAAGCTTTTTCATTTGCTTGCTATGGATTATTGTGAATTTCAAAATGCTTTTTGATTGTTGATTCTTGTTCTTTGAGGTCCAAATTTAATCTGTTTGTAGGTTATAAGTTCATAAGGTTCTGTTTAAGTGCTTATTTTTAAGCTCAAAAGTGGTGTTTTCTGAAGATTGCAAAAATTTGTCTAAGTGTTGAATCTGTGTGAACTACCTTTTTCATGAAGCTTTTTAAGTGCTTATTTGAATTTCAAACTGCTTTTTCTTTGTTGCTTATTGTAGCTTTTTGGCTAAGCTTTTTAGTGGTATAAGCCACTAAGCCATAAGAATCTGTTTGCTAGCTTATTTTTAAGCTAGAAAAGTCCCCCTTAGGCTGTTTGCTTATCAGTTTTGGCCAAAAAGCTTATTGGCTTATTTAGACTTATTAGCTTATTGCATTTGTTTAATTTAGGTTTAGTTTAGCTTATTAGGTTAGTTTAAGCCTACTTTAGCTCATTTCCCTTAATTTAGAGCTTATTTGCCTTTTAGGTTAAAAACCTTAAGTTTTATAGCCTTTTAAGTAAACTGTCATTCTAGCTTATTGTAGTTGCTTAATTTTGTTCAAAAGTGCTTTTTAGATATAGCTTATCATATGTGTTAGCTTATTTCTCTTTTTCATTTGATTATTAGTGCTTAAAGTGCTTAACAGTTAGCAATTAAAGGCTTAGTGTAATAAGGCTTAATCTGTCCCTTTCTTAGCTTATTTTAGTGCTTATTTTTGGTTTATAAAAAAAGTGGTTTTATAAAAGTTGCTTATTTTTAAGCTCTTTAAAAAGTTATAAAAAATGGCTTTTAAAAAACATTGGGGAAGTTGGAAAGTCAGGGGTGAGCAGGGCTCGAACCCCTGACCTCAACCAACCTCTACCCAACGTTTTTACACAACACACACACTACCACTCGCCCTTGGGTCTTTTTCGGTTTAATCTTGCAACATTAATCTTTTATAGACATTTAGGCCTTTTTAGCTTGTAAGCCTTTTAGCTTTTTCACAGCTTATTTAGATAAGCTATTTTTCCCAGCTTATTTTTATTAGATCCAGTATTGTTCAAGCTACTTTTGGTAATTTTTTTAGAATTTTTATAATTAGTTTAGTATTTTTAAACATTTAATTTCATTAAAATCGTTTTTAATTCATAATAAATTATAAAAAAGTCAAAAAAGTATAATTCTCTTTTAGAAAATTTTCTTTTATCAGATAGAACTTAGGAAAATTAGATTTGCTTTCGTAGGGTTAAAATTGCAAAATTTGATTTTTTAAAGAGCGGGATTGAATCCCGTTCACGTTTTTCGTGTTTTTAAGCTTAAATCACTTCCGTTTTTGGTCTAGTTTTCTTTGTTCTAGCATTTTAGTCAATTAAGACTTATAAAGGTCAAAAAGATCATTTTAGGACTTAATTTTGATAATTTAGGGTTTTTAGGTCGCGTTTTTAGGATTCTCATTTTGCGTTTTTAGTTTAAAATAGTTTTGCCTTAATTGTTTTTAAATGTTTACATTAATTTTTCCCATAGTTTTAGGAAACCAATCATAATCTTATTCCATTCAAGCATCGATTATCTAAACGACTCTCGACTTTCAATTGAATTCCTCGTTGGGGATAACGACCCGGGAATCATACTCCCGGTTTACTACATTGAGATATTTTTGATTCTTATTATATATTTATATATTTATTATATATAATATATATAAAGGGTTGAGTTTCTCACAATGAAGTATTATCATTAATAAGTTCCCGAACAAAAGATTAAAAACTTACCTTTTGTGTCTCTCGCGAGGTACGGTTCACCTTTGAAAGATAAACAAACTCAAAGAGGGGTATAAGGCGGGTCGTTCCAACGAACTACGACCCTAAAGGAGAAAGGTTTTTAATAGCTTCGCGCTTTCCTACTCCTCCGCTCCTTTGTGCGTTTTTCTCTTTAAAGAGTTACCGAGAAGCGAGTTGATTATTAGGTTTAAGTATCTTATCTCATTGTCCGTTGTTAAAATAAATTGTGAATACATTGTTGAAAAAACCAAAAAAAAAATCTAAAAATATTCTTCTGTATCCTCTTATTCGTTTAATTCTTATCTTCTTTATCCTCTTATCCGTTTAATTCTTCGACATGTCTTCGTATAACCGATTTGGTTGTTCATATTGTGGAGGTCCGTTTAATGGTGGAAACTATCCGAGCTGTAGCAGTGTAGGATCCGGAAATGAGTTTGTCAATGACCCAAATCCTTATTCTTATAATGAAACACCGAACTTCTTCAACCAACCTCCACAATACCAATACGAGACATACTCGTGTGAATTTTGTGGAGGGAACTCTCATCCGGGCTTTGATTGTCAAACAGGGAATACACCCATCTTTGATCAGGGTCCCTGTTACAATCAAGACTTTAGATTTAACCAACCTCTACATTATTTTCCGAGTCAACCACAACAATTTCCGTGTGAAAACTGTGGGGGTCCTCATGCGACGTTTCAGTGTCAACCGTTGAACCAAAATTTCTACAATTCTAATTCTTTCGGTTTTGACCAATGTCAACCCCCGCAGTCTCTCGTCATTCATCAACCTCCTCAAGAAACAAGTGTGGAAATTTTGCAAGCTAAAGAAGACTTAATGATTTCTATAGAAACCTTTTTAAAGAAATTTAATCGTATATCTTTTAGAGAAACGCCAAAGGTTTTATTGCTAGCTTGGGAGAAATTTTTCAAAATTAAGCATAGAGAAAAGCAACATCCTCCAGAAGATATACAAGAATTGATTCGTAAACTTCTTGAAGATGTGCAAAATATAAGTGAGGAGCTGGCAGAGTATATTAAT
Source organism: Tanacetum coccineum (assembly GCA_026074375.1). Lineage (NCBI taxonomy): Eukaryota > Viridiplantae > Streptophyta > Magnoliopsida > Asterales > Asteraceae > Tanacetum > Tanacetum coccineum. The sequence goes on from BQNB010030848.1 coordinate 35,571, forward strand.
AGTCCGAGTTGGAATCGTCCTGCCTTCTACTTTGATGATGACGATGACGATGACGAAGAAAGTTCTATTCCCGTGAGAGATATTATTTCTAAACTTCCTCTATGTGTTGCAATCACACCCGACTTACCGATTACGGACTCTCTCATTATAGAGGATGAGCATCTTGACACTATTCCAGAAACGGAATCGGACAAATTAATAAAGTCTAGTGTTGAGAACCTTGTCCCAATCCCAAGTGAGTCCGAGGATTTTTCCAAGATCGAAAGTGAGTGTGATGTGCCCGTTTGTGATGATTTTACGACTTTCTCTAATCCTCGGTTTGATTCTAATGATGATTTCACCTCTAGTGATGACAAGTCACTTTCTAATGAGGATGTTCTGAAAGAAAATTTCAAAATGTATTCGAACCCTCTTTTTGATGACGAAGAAATCATTTCTACCAAGATAGATCCGCATTCCTTTAATGCCGAGTCTAATCTTATCGAATCTTTGCTTAATCGAGATACTTTGATTGATTCTTCTCCTAAGTTTGATTATCTTCTCGAGGAGTTCTCCGGTGAACTCGCTCATATCGATCCAATTCCACCGGGAATTGAGGAAGCCGACTTTGATCTAGAGGAAGAAATCCGTCTTGTTGAGAATTTGTCGTATGATAATTCATCTCCACGACCGCCGGAAGAACGTAATTCTGAAAATGTTGATACGATTATCGAGTCTCCCTCTCCATCTCCTATCCCCGTTGAGGATAGTGACTCTCATATGGAGGAGATCGATTTATTTCTTGCTTCTGATGACTCGATGCCTCCGGGCATTGAGAATGACGACTATGACTCGGAAGGGGATATCCGTTTTCTTGAAGAATTGCTTAGCAATGATCCCCTTCCCCTTCCCGAAATTGAGTCATCTAACCTTGATCATTTTAATGATCCGTCATCTCCTCGTCCTCCTCCGGAACCACCGGATGTTGAGATTTGCTTTGACGTTGAGCCCGATACGACCGTGAAGAACGATTTTGATGAGCTAAACAAAGATGAATGTTTTGACCCAGGGGGTGAGATTGATGTTTTTGCAAATGTTGAAGATGACGGATTTGGACTTCACTCCTTCTCACGATTCCCTCGAATCCGAAAACAAGATTTTCGATCCAGGGATATTCATTGAAGTCCAATCCGAGAGACTTTTATCACGGGATGAATTTTCTATCTCATTCATCCATGATCCTCTTTCTCCATGTTTGACACTATTTTGAATTCTGTTTCTTCCAAAAACGAGGACAAAAGTGTTCAAGGTCCTGGTATTCTTCTTATTTCCTCCTCTCTTATCTCATCGGGGCAAAATCATTTCTGATTTTTCTAAGAGCCCGATTATGATTTTTGGAGAGACATTCGCCCACTGATGTCCCGTTCTCCATTTCTATCCTCAATGACCACTCAAGTATGGGATCCGACTTAGGCTTCAAGGACTCGGTTAATAAAAACAACGCTTCTCGGGAGGCAACGCCGATGTCTTTTTCTTCCTTTCTATTTTATTGATTAAATAAGGGAGTTGTGCTATTTTATAGCCCGAAGTGTGGGGCGTGTTTCTTTCTATGGTATGTTGGTTTCATTTTTTGTAGATTCTTTAAGTCATGAAGGACACGGTCTATTTGTGTTTCAATCCTCCCAGCAATCATCCGGTCTTCGATCATTTTACTTATTTTGGGAATCCTCAATCCTGATCTTATAATATTATGTGTTTCCCCTCTTTCACACTTGTAAATTTTTGGCATTTTGCCTTTTCATTCCTAAGTGTGGGAGGTAAAGCCTGACATTTTTTGAACATTGAGGCCAATGTTTGCATTCTAAGTGTGGGGTGGGGGGGGGGTATTTCTATGAAATGTGATCTTACATGTGCCCGTTGCTGTGTCCACTCACAACCTCATTTTGCCAAAATATAGAAATTTTAAGTCTTAATATCTATTTTATTTTTCCATATCTAAAAAATGGTTAAAAATATAATATTTATTGATTTAAAAATAAATAGTTTGAACACAAATGTAGGTTTCCGTTGGTGATAATGAAAAAGTAAATTTTGACCCCGACCGATTTATATCTTACTTTGTTCTCCTTAACTATAAATAGATTGATTTTTTGCTATCTTTTATACAAAGGAGCTATAAAACGCAAGTCTAGCTTAAAAAGTCAAGACTTTGCAGTTTCCGAGTATTGATGTTTAAATATGCGAAGATCGGTTTATTAGAATTAAGATTGTTGCCAGTCTATGTGACTTGTTAAAGTGCCAATCTTAATTTGTTAGGCTAAGTATTCATGAATTTCTTTATTAGAAATTTTAAATTGTGAAGAACAAGAGATGATAGTAGTATGAGTAAAAGTTATTAATGCAAACATAGAATAGTGGATTTTCCATTGAGGCTCATCAAAGGTTAATTGTGGCTTTTTGCTCACATCAGCTAATGAATGTTATAATAAATGTTAAATAAATAAATTTTCTTTTCTTTGTTTTTTATGCGATTCTTATTTTAGGATCACTTTCCTTCTGGTGAAAGTAAGGTACACATCGAGGTTTTGTCAGTGTTTGTAGGGAAATAGACTCCTAGACCATGGTCGACTCGCATACCGATGTGGTAATTTTAAAAGCCACAAGACTGAAATTTGGCTTAATAATAATAATTAAAGTATGTAATAAACCGAAGCCGAAATAAGACTTCTGGATCATGGTCGGCTCGCAAACCGATGTGACAGTCATTTAAGAGGGGAGGAGGTAAATAATAATAATAAAAAAATATGTGGGCTGATAAAAGTTTACTCTGCTGTACTGTCTTGCCGGCCTTCACTAACTGATGTGGCCGTCTTCTAAAATAAACACATAGTAGTAATAATCCGAGACTGATAAATAGTTTGGCTTTGCATCTTGCCGGCTCACAAACCGAATGTTGTCATAGCCTTCTAAAAGGTTGAGGAAATTTACCGAGGTCGAAAATATGTTTTGCGCATCTATTTGCCCAGTCTCACAACCGATGTGCATGCCTTCTAAAGGACCGAAGTTTAAATAATTTTGGCAGTAATACATAAGTATGAAAGCCAAATTTTTGACTCCGGGGTTATCTAAATGAAAAAAGCGCTTCATCTCTGGACCATCGTAGTTTGATTTTGTTTTCGGAAGAAATAAAAAGGATAACCCCTAAATCATGTGAAATTGTAAAACCTTAATGTGGACCTTATTTTCACCATCACCAACGTCGACTTCTTTAGGAACGGATTTCAACTATAATGGTCTAAACCGGGTTTACTTTTATTAATAAGGACAAATTGTATTTGTCACCAATAATTAATAATAAAATCCTTAATGAAATTAGAAATAAAGGAGAAAAAGGTAGTTACATATTAGCTTTTATTAAGAGTAGTGTTACAAACATAACTTGTATTGTTTACAAAGATCTTATTTTAAGCTGTGTCTTGGAGAGGTGAAAGTCGGGGACGATGAATTTATCCATTTGGACACTTTTTGTGCTTTTTGTTCTGTGATCTTTAAAGTTATCAATGAATAATGAAAGCAATACATAATGTCACATGAATAAGTTGTAAGTTGGAAATTCTGAACAAAAACAAAAATGGGTAAAACGGGGTTGTTGGCGAATTAAATGATTTTTAAACCTTTTAATGGACCTTTTATGTTCTTGTTTGATTGTGAGGGGTTATAAGTTAAAAGGGTATAAAATTATTTATTTCTGAGTTTGTTTTATTAACATTGCGTGTGGGACCTAAAATGGCTTAGTGTGGGGGAATTTGATGAGTGCTAAAACACACATCTTTTATAACCCGGAAAACACTATTAATCGGACTAAAATTTCTAAATATGGATAATTATTGTACATATATGCTTGTTTGGTATTTTTATGTCTTGCAGGTAAAAATAATTGAAAACGGTGCAAAAACTGGATTTATCGGGCTCGATTTGATCAAGTTAATTATTACTCAAAGCCAAAATGAAGTCGTGAAAAGTTCTCGAGCATGCCATCGGAAAGAGCACGGAAAAACGAATCCAAAGGTGCCCTCGGATTTTATTGGGTCTGCCCGTTATCTATTTTTATGGGCCGAGCCGGCCCACTATTGCAAAATCCCAACAAAAACCAAATAAAAACTTGAATTAAATCTTGAGATGATAATGTCATGGGCACGTGAGGCCAAATTAAATCAACATTCATCACATGACATTCCACTATATAGTTGGAGAGCGAGTAACATTTTGCCACTTGGTCAGGCAAAGAAATATAACTTCCAAATTCATTGTGTAAACTGATCTGAGGGACGAAAGAGAATGTATGCGTACAAAGAAAGCAATTATCAATCACATGTGTCCTTCTATCACTGGCTTGGCCTCGCGATTTTCATTACTGTGGCAAATCCATGCCAAATCATTGGCTCAACAATAGCTCGAATGATGTGGAAAACAAAATTACAAAAATGACCCCTGGACTTTGGCTATAAAAGAAAAGAGCAGCATCTCAATTTGGATTATCATTTTAGCTAGATTTAATTTAGAGTAGGTTAGTGTAGTTTTTGCTTATTTCAATTTTTAGCTTATTTGGTCCAGCTTATTTCAAGATTAATGTAAACATTTGAGCTTATTAATGAAAAGGTGTTCGAAAGTTGGTTTGATTGCTTATTGCTTCCATTGGCTTATTATTTATTTTTCTTCTCTTTTAAGCTTGTTCTCGAATTAGCTCTTTTGAGCTTAATGAATAAGCTTTCTTATGGCTTAAATCGTTGAAGATCTAAGCTAAAAATCACCAAATAAGTCTCGGCTTATATCATTTTCGTAATAGTAGCTTATTTTCATTAAATGTTTTTAGCTTATTAGAATTAGCTTATCTTTATAAGCTGCTTATTTTACATTTAGCCTATTACTTGAGTCTCTATTTTAATTCATTTCATATACTTTTTGTTTCAATTCACTAAATCGAAAATGTGGGCTAGCCCGATTTTAAGTTTGGAATTCTATTTAGTTTTGTGTGCCTTGATTGTTTGGATGGATCAGTTAAATGGTATAGACTATTTGGTTTATTTGTTCATTGTTGGATCAGTAGATCGGTTAAAATAAATTAAGAGATAGCATGTATAATTGTTTAGACTTAACAGTTTGTTTTGTGTTTGAAATTGATTTGGTACCGGTCAACTCATGAGGCATGGAGCTTAAGGGTTTATTTAGCTAGACCGAATTTGATTATTTGCTTTAGCTAAATAAATCGGGTGGTTTTCGTTTAATTGTGGATCTTCAGTTTGGTTCAATTTTCTATCCTTTTTCAACTCATTAGTGTAGATTTATTTAGCTTGAATTTAATATGTTTTCTTATTTGATTAATATGAAGTATGAGATTTTTAATAGTGCTTGATTAGGTCTATTTGTGAATTGAGGAAATAATTGTGGATATTTATAAAAGGTTTAGGAGATTTAATATTTTTAAGGAATAATTTAGTTTGTAAGTTGATTGTTTAAAGGGCAAAAAATCCGGAAAAAATCAAATTCACACTCTAGTAATTATTTTCTTTACCAGAGATCGTTATTCAAAATAAACAATCATTGTTGAGAAAATTACTTTCTAAGGATTATAATCGTTAATAAACCTAAATCACACTTAAGGAACATCTCAACGTCACTTTAGCAAGCAATAAGGTCATTTATATCTTTAGATCAATTTTTAGTATAATCCTTGTAGTTTAAATCGTAGAATTAATTTAGTTTAATTTCTGAGTATGAAAAAATAGTTTAAAAGCCAAAACCAAAACTTAATGAAGATCAATCTCGATTAACAACTTGAACGTAGATTTCCATACACCTCATCACCGAGGAAAAACGATACCCGTGTTTGATTACTTATCATTCTTTTCCTAAGAATAATTTTGTATGATACTTTAGCCTGAAGTAAAAACGTATATGTATTTTCTATAAGTAATATAAAGTATTATATAATCGGGAAGGTTAGAATTGATAAACGTCGTGTTGAACAACCAAGCAAACAGTCACTACCCCATACATGCGGTAAACAAAACTAATGTTGATCTGTATAAGTAGAGTAGGAGTGTGCATTGAGCTAAAATTTGGTGTTGATTTAGTTTGTTTGGTATGTTAATGGGTGTATAATTTTTCCCATTCGATTTATGTTGTATCCGTGAGCGAAATTGGTTGCACATGTCCTACCGATTAAATCGGTATGGTGTATTTGTAATAAAGAAAATAATAGGATTAGTTTTGTTAATTCTTGGTATGTTTCCAAATTATTGTTCATTCTACAACAAAAATGGCGATGAGTAACAACATTCAAGCAAAGACAGCCAACGTCAACAATGTGATGGAACCTAGCGGGCTTGTTACCAGTATTGTTGATCTGGACACTAATTCTAAGAACAAGATGATAGAGGTGAAGGTCTACCGTATAATGGTATCCACCTAGTGTCCAAAACCCTACTCCATTATTACATTAGAAATCATTAACATAAATGAAAACACTTCCCTCTTACCCAACTTCCTAAATTCATCACAAATACCTACATTTTACATAATGGTTAACCCAATCAACACTTGAAGCACAACAACATAAACCCATAATTTATTTACCAATAATGAAATAATAAACCAAAACACTAAACCAACAGATAAATCAGTAGGTAAAAGATTAATATATATTTAATGTATTAGCCGAAAAACAAATTGTGATAGATCAAAGATTGGATATTGAGGGATATTAATTTAGGGGGTATTTTTAAATGTGGTAGCAGGTTTGTTTTTGGACCACCGTAGGTTATTTTTGTGTTTTGTGTTTTGTGTCAATGATATTAATTTAGGTTTGTTGTTGAGCAAGTTTGGAAATAACATCAACATCATCAACATCAATAACAAGAAGGAAATTGATTTGTTAATAGTTTGATGTATCTTTTTAAATTTTCGTATCATTTTAAATTTTTGTATGTTTTTTTTGCGTATTGTAATTTAGATTTTCATTTAAATGAATAAAATTAAATTTGTCTGAAATAAATGGAAAAGAAAATAAATTGTGGGTGGGCCCAGAAAAGGGAATTTGGCATTGAAAATGGCATGTTGTGAATGAAGGAGTATTTTGGGCGTGAGTGTTAAAATGAGGTGGCATTAAAAAGTGAAATTGGCACCCATTTGGCATGCCATGATACCTAATACTCTAAAATAGATTGTTACGGGAATGTGATGTGTTTCAAAAGCTTTAAATTTATAATGACTAGAAATGCTAATTTTTATTATAAGGAAACGCACGGGTAAAAGTATAACCCACGTATGTAGTATAATCTTTTTAGGTAAGACCAGGTCGTCCACAGGGATTTGAGTAGTGTTCAAATAATCAGAAAGAAAAATAGACTTAAATAGTTTTTAAAAATTACTTTTGTTTTACCAATGATAATAAGATAGCTAAGGAGTTCATAACACAACTTGATTCGATAACAAACTTCATTCTTTTACTAAACTAGTATGATGTTCTGTCGTCCGTCTTGTGAATTACTCTTGATTCTTCAATAGGATATGGTGTTTATATGCCTGTGAGAAGTTGGGATGAAGGAATTGATCTTTATTGATATGTAAGTAAGAGATGGAATGAAATGTTGAAAATTTTGGCTCTTATTTATAGTGCTGATTTCAGGTGGAAGTGCGGCGTGCGCCACAGGTAAAATAGTTCGGCGTACTTGGTGATTAAAATGGCGAGGGAAAAAAATGTTTATTGGAGAATGCGGCGCAAAAAGGAATTGTGCGGCGTAACTATAGAATATTAATGCAGTAGTAATTATGGTCTTCATATATTCTTCAACATCAGATGGGAAGTTGCGGCGCACAAAATACTTTTTGTGCAGCGTACTTAAGGATTAATGCTGAATTGACTAAGTCCTTTTAATTCTCTGACTTGAGGATTAGTGCGGCGCAACAATTGTGTAAGTGCGGCCACATTTGGCACTTTTAGGAATTGACTCTTTTTCTTTCTTAGTATGTTTTTTGTTTCTTAGCGTATAAAGTACTCGATCTTTGTTGTTTGAGCTTAATATGATCTTTTCAAAAGAACCTGCAAATATTTCATGCTATAAGTATCTAAAGTTCACGAAAATGGAATGAAATATAAACCAAATAACACCCATACACCCAAAAACCGTATAATTTGGCATTATCAAATCCCTCCACACTTAGGGTTTGTGCTGTGCCACTCAAGCAATTAAAGCGAGAAACAATATCATTTACTCTGTGATGTGTGGTGAAATTTAGGATTTTACAAGTGTTTACAGGTTTAGATAACTTTTCAGGCATTGACATATAACTAAGCACCTCACATAGGAATGTGTTTGATTTTAGAATTCGACTTAGGTTCATCACTACAGATAGGTTTTATATTTTGAAGTTACCAATTGCACAAACATAAGCAAGACAAAGCAACTATAGGCTTGTACTTGACAATAAACTTGACCGACAGGGGCGGAAACATTGTACTGACAAAGGATAATAACATATACAAATCTTCAATTGCTATACTTAAACCTAAAATTTGCCTTGTGAACTCTTCTATATCTAAAATTTTTTTTTAGAATCGGCAATAACTAAGGCTTGGCGTAGAACTTCTTCTTTCAACATTGACTTTTTACTTAGGTATTTCAGCGACTTAGCACTAAAGGGAGTGCTTGTAAGAACAAAAACTTATGGGATTCATAACTTGTGATAGGCTTCGGTCTAGTATATGATGATTAAGCACAAGGTCAAGAGCTTCTAAATTACTATCTCTCTCAAATATAATTATCAACCAATACCACAAACAGGATCCATAGAGAAAGTCTAGAAAGGCGACAAAACCACATATACACATCTATAACGATGGAATAGATACACATGATTGCTCATTCCTTAACTCGAACAAGCTAAAGGTATCAATTATCTTGGGTACCAAAAGTGGGTACCCTAATATTCCAAAGGCTTATATTTCTCACAATTTAGTGGACTGGGTTGTGCTAGATATAGTGTCAATGCGGTTGGATTTGTTTTACTAAGAGCATTTTTTTTAATTTTGAAAGCATAATGTATTAAGATTTCGAAAGAATAAGTTGGAAAAAATTATTGGCAGGGCAAACAAAGGAGGGATAATATTAATTTTTTTCCTATTTTTGGCTCTCCTCCAAACACTTAATTGGAAGCATTTGACCTCATGTGGATTAACTGATAATAGAGATAAAATTAGGTAGAATTAAGGTAAGAACGGTACTTCGTTCCTAGGGGCCATAGAGAAATGTAAGCTGCGAGAGAGCTATCCTGATAATTACCTTCATAATTTTTTCAAACTTTAAGCTATATTACTTTAGCATAAAGTAAACATTACAAAAAAGACACTAAAACGATAAATATATTTTTGTTTTTTTTAGAAAATAAACAAAGGATATGAATGAAAGAATGGAGGAGGGACTCCTCCACACTTAAGTGAAGCACGGGTTGCCTCCCGAGAAGCGCTTAATTTTTAAGAGAGAGCTTCCCGTTGCTAGACTCGAACTTGGCGAGTTCAAACTTGGGAAAGAAGGGAGTGACTGCTTCCCTTGTGTCATTATAATCTTCTTCTTCATGATATAGTTTGAGTTGATGGCCATTAACAATGAATGTTTTTTCCATATAACCCTATATAGTTCCAACGTATCCGACGGAAACTGTAGTTTTTTACCTACAAATGGTCCTAGCCCACGTGATCTGAAGTTTTGGTGTTTTGAATTTTGTACTTTGACTGAATGAGCAGAACCTATTTTCCCCGTGTTTCAACTCTTATCCTCTTCCTTAGTTTTTTCTATCCGTGCCAGACTTATGTTCTGCCTTGGTTATAATCCGAGTTTTTCAATAGCTTGGTGGTCTAAGTTCGTCGAGTTTCCGTGTAAAACTACAGAACATTCATATTTTCACCACAGCGATCAGATCTGGATATGCAATTCTTCAAGGCCCATTATCACGGTGTTTAATTTCAAAACGGAAAAAAGGCATGTTTTTTCATATAAATGTTTTGTAGGTGGTGGTAAACTGGTAGGTGTTTTTTGTAATCATTACGAAAATGCCCACAGAGCCGTCATCAAGTTATTCCTGACCAAATAGCAGGATTGTCTTTAACAATATTTTCAAGAATTCTTTTTAAGAGCTCTGTTCATGTTTATTCAAACTTGACCACTAGTTTTGAGGAGAAAATATGGTAGAGAAACTGTGTAAAAAACCTCCATATCTTTTCCATTATTTTGTTGCAGAAGTGAGTACCTCGGTCGCTGATTAGAGCTTTGGGCATTCCGAAACGGCAAAATAGTTTCTTTAAGAAAGTGATAACCACTCGGTGGCATCATTTGGTATTATGAAAAGCTTGAGCATCGGCCCATAACGAAACGAAAACAACAGAGACCAAAAATGTATTCACAAATTTAGATAGCATTTAGGTAAAGGTCCCATAAAAATCGAAACCCCAATACATCGAAAATTTGCACACATACTTCTAGAATGTTGGTTAAGGGCATCCCCTTACTGTTTTGATATATTACCTCGTCTATTTATGGCAAGCTCCGCAAAGGCAAACTACAGTATGAGCTTCTTTTATGACTGTCGGCCAGTAGAATCCTGAATCTAGAACCTTTTTAGCGGTTACATTTGGTCCATAATGTCCACCTGTTGGTCCGTGGTGACATTGATCTAAAATGGTTTGGGTTTCTGGTCCAGATACACAGCGTCTGATCATACCGCCAGAACATACTTTAAAGAGGTAGGGTTCCTCCCAGAAGTAGTGTTTGAGGTTAGAGAAGAATTTGTTCTTTTGTTGGTATGTCATTCCTTTTGGTATAATATCAGCTACCAAGTAGTTTGCAAAGTCTGCAAACCATGGTTCATTTCTGGTGTTAATTTCCATAAGGGTTTCTCTAGGAAAGTTATCATCGACTTCACTATCATCGCTTATTTCTTCATTCTCAATCCGGGACAAGTGGTCGGCTGCAACATTTTCTGTACCTTTTCTATCCTTGATTTCTATGGCAAATTCTTGTAAGAGTAGTATCCAACGAATAAGACGGGGTTTTGTGTCTTGTTTTTTTTAAAGAGATGTTTAAGAGCTGAGTGATCAGTGTGAACAATAGTTTTTGATAGAATCAGATAGGATCTAAATTTGTTGAATGCAAAAACTACAGCCATAAGTTCTTTTTCGGTTACGGTGTATTTTTGTTGAGCTGGATTAAGAGTTTTGCTTGCAAAGTAGATCGGGTGAAAGTTTTTACCATCTTTTTGACCTAAGACAGCTCCAACTGCGAAATCACTTGCATCACACATAAGTTCAAACGGAAGATTCCAGTTTGGGCTTACGATCACAGTAGCACATGTGAGTTTCTCTTTCATTAATTCAAATGCTTTTTGACATTCATCATCGAATTCAAATGGAGTATCTTTCTCAAGCAGCTTAGTTAGAGGTCGGGCAATTTTTGAGAAATATTTAATGAAACGTCGGTAAAAACCAGAATGTCCGAGAAAGCTTCTAACACCTTTGATATTAGTAGGGGGTGGAAGTTTCGAGATAATGTTAATTTTTGTTTTGTCAACTTCAAGTCATGCGCCAGAAACCTTGTGTCCAAGCATAATTCCTTCTTTGACCATGAAGTGACATTTTTTCCAATTAAGGACAAGATGAGCATCTTTGCAACGCTAGAGAATTTTATCGAGGTTGTTTAGGCATTTTTCGAAAGAGTCTCCAAAGACGGAAAAATTATCCATGAATACTTCAACGGATTCTTCGATCATGTCATGAAAGATTGCCAACATGCATCTTTGGAATGTAGCTGGGGCATTGCATAGCCCGAAAGGCATTCGTCTATAAGCGTATGTTTTGAAAGGACATGTGAATGTTGTTTTTTCTTGATCCATATGATCGATAGGAATTTGAAAATATCTAGAAAAACCATCGAGGGCAAACATAAATATTAATTCTCCTACGAATCTTTCTAATATTTGATCCATAAAGGGCAAAGAAAAATGATCTTTTATGGTTTGCTTCATTGAGTGTAACTAAAAATATGCATTACTCGCCACCATAACAGTTCTGTTGAACAAGTTCATCATTTTCGTTTGGTGGACAACTATAAACCCTCCTTTTCTTTTGAACAACAATACTAGGACTAACGTCCAAGGACTATCGGCAATGGGTTAAAATAATTCCGGTATCCAAGAGTTTTTATGACTTCTTTACTTACAACTTCTTCATGTTTGGATTAGTCCTTCTTTTTTTTTGAACAATTTTTTTCTGCTCAACCAAAAGTTGTACTTGTGTTTATAGACAGAGGACAGATCCAGAATGTCTAATGTTTTCCAAGCAAAGGCTTCCTTATGTTTTTTAAGGACGGATACAAGTTTGCTTTTGTTTTGAGCAGAGAGTTTAGATGATATGATCACAGGGAGAAAAGATGGTTCTTCCAGGAATACATATTCCAAATTACCCATAAAAGGTTAATTCAAGATTTGTAGGAGGTTCTTCGAGAGATGTTTTTGAATTTTATAATCGATGTTGATGGTGATTTTCTCGAATGTGTTCTTCAATATCGGATTCAGATTTAGAATTTTCATCGGCAGTCATTGCCATGAATTCATCGAATTCAAAAAGGATTTCTTCTTTGAGAAGGGTTCCTTCGATGGAATGGAGGATTTTGCTTCCTTCGTCTATAGAAAAAAAAGAAGAGTGATGTCCAAAATCTTCTTCAAAGATTCATCGAACAAACATCGTGCTACTAAAAACACTATCACGTTTGAGTAAGAGTGTTTCATCGCAGAGTCGATATTAAAGATCTTTCGTTCAGTCCCAACTCCAAGATTGAGTTGTTTATGTTTAACTCGAATAACTGCATCAGCAGTGTGAAGAAAAGGTCGTCCCAAGATGAGGGGAACTTTGTTGTCTTCTTTCATTTCGGGAATAATGAAATTAGCAGGAAAGGTAAATTTACCAACTTCGATGAGCATATTCTCAGCTATTCCAACATGGTATTGGAATGATATTCGCTAATCCATACCCACATTTGGTAGGTTTAAGAGGTATTTAGAGATATTTATTGCATAAAAGGAAATCGCGATTCAGGTTAATGCTAGCACCAAGATTGGCCAAAGCATTGCAGGAGAAAGTTTTGTTGAAATTACATGGAATAAGGAAACTTCCTGGGTCTTCGAGTTTGTTGGTAGAACTTTATTTTGGATCATCGCTGAACTTTCATCTTTGAGGAATTTTCAGTCGTTAGTGTAATTCCGGGGGGGCCTAAAGACTAACAAGAGTATGTTGATTTGGACGGCTCGGATCATGTCAAGAAAATTTCCGTATTGGGCCTCCATTTTTTTCTTTTCTAAGGCGTTGAGGATATAGGATCTTTAGTTTGTATGGTTTTGGCAACGGTGTTTCTTTGACTGGTTTTGCAGGTTAAGTTTTTCTGTTGTGGTGTAGGATCCATCGTCTTCTCATCAACGCTATCAAGTTGATAGTGTTTCCTGGAATTTATTCTTTTGAACGATCCGGTTTATCCATGGATTATAGGATTTACCACTTCTTGTGAATACGACATTCACATGCTCATTACGAGCTTGTAGTAGTTAGTAAGCTTTAGATTTGCTACCTCGTAGGTTTGGTTGAGTGTTGCTTGGAAGAGATCCAGAAAGGTCGACCAGATTGCTTGTCGGCGAGTCTGTCAAACTTATTAATAGGTTTTTGAATGGAAGCTTGATGATTTTTGCTACTCGTTCGAGTTTGATTTTGAGGTCCATGAATGCTTCTTGACAAAGCGTTGGTATAATTTTGAGACTTCATGAATCGTATGAATTGTTTTGAAGACGTAAGTTTATCATCAGTGTTGGATCGGTACTTGTCTCGATGGTAATCATTTTGTCCGCTTGAACGCCAATTATTGCGATTTGAGTCTCGATCGCGGTAATCATTGTAAAAATGAGTCTTACCGAAAATTTGCATGAATTTAACCTCTTCTTCACGTGACATAGGCATGTCATCATCATCATGATCGGGGGTTGGTTGTTTAGCTCGAGATTGTAGTACTTGTCTGAGCATGCATTTATATGGTCATGGCATCTATCGACCATAATTTTGTCAGTATCAGGATTACTGCTACCTTCATCGGCGAAAGCAACGGGTTTCTTAAGAGATGATTTGGTTTTTTGATTTTTAGCCCAATCGAATTTGAGTAAAGACTTTATCTCGAGAAGCCTGATAAGCTTGATTAGGTTGCTTTATAGAGAAAAAACCACCATTTGTGGCATTTAAACCTCTTGGGTATATTTCGCTGAGACCTTAAAAAAGAATTTTTTATAATATTACCTATGACAGGATTATAACCATGGCAATTTCAGAGCCATTTCCATGCATACGCAGCCAAGCATCGACTAGAGATTCATTTTCATTTTGAGAAAAGGCACAGATCTTCTCCGAGGAGTCGGTCAAAAAGAGGTTGGGGAAAGAATCGGCTAATGAAAGTATTCGAAGTTCCATCCTCCGTTTTTGAATTCCTTCGTTGAGTTCGTCACCCAGCCATGTATTTGCTTCTCCATGAGTGATGATGGGGAAACATCATCAGCGGACAGCTTCATTCTTGATATCTCTATATTTAAACATATCGCATGATTCTGATGTGAATTCATGAAGTATTGTATGAGTATCGGTTTTGGTTACTGCCCACAAATGGTTTTCCTTTGACAGAGACAAGAGTTTTACCTTTAATAGCAGAATTCGTTTGCCTTTTCAAGAAAGTAATTGCGAACCTTTGAGTCAGAGCACAACATGTCCACAGCCCACATGGGTTCAATCATCCATTGATCTGTAATTTTGAAGAAGATATCAAGAAGTGTACGGAAGAAATTGATGTCGAGAATGGACGTATAGATAATTCCTCGGGTTAGGTGGATTGTTTCTTTGAGATCGATGGAACTCTTCTGTTTTGGTCGACGAAGTCCTTTGATTCAGAGTGCGTTCAGTTCTGTAAAGAGTTTCAACAAGTCAAAATTAGAAGCACGTTAGTATGCATTCCAAAGGATAATTTTGTTTGGTCATGTTCTGCCAGAAAACTGTATGAGAATTTTGAGAAGAAAGAAGGGGAGTTAAAGTAATTTCCATAGTGACATAGAATAGCTTAAAAATCCTTGGCAGTGGCACCAAAAACTTTGATGTGTTTCATAAGCTTTAAATTTATAATGACTGAAAATGCTAATTTTATTATAGGGAAACACATGGGTATAGTATAACCCACGTATGTAGTATAATCTTTTTAGGTAAGACCAGGTCGTCCACAGGGATTTGAGTAGTGTTCAAATAATCAGAAAGAAAAATAGACTTAAACAGTTTTTGAAAATAACTTTTGTTTTACCAGTGATAATAAAGATGATTACTCGGATAGTTGAAAATAATTCATAAGTGTTGGAAATGATTAAGACCTCGAAGATGGAACCTTTAACTTATAAAAAGGATTTCTCGTCATAAAATATTTTCACAAATTAACTTGATTAACCCAAGACTTATATTTAGTTAACTAGACCAAATGTGTCACTCAAATAATCTAGCTGCTAATATATCAAAGCTTATATTGTTTATTAGTTTACAAAAGTAGATTTCTCAACACAGACGTTAAAGACCATAGATAAATCATTAAAACCACATAGATCATAACGGGTCTTTCGACCTATACAGATATGATTAAATAGATAATGATCATACCAAACACTTATTCATTATCATATCATCACCGAGTAGTCATGAGAGATTTAGCCTCTCATGGCTAAGGAGTTCATAACATAACTTGATTCGATTACAAACTTCATTCTTTTACTAAACTAGTATGATGTTCTTCGTCGTTCTTGGTGATTTGATCTTGATTCTTCAAGAGATATGGTGTTTATTCTTGGAGAATGGTTGGATGATGGAATTGATACTTAGTTGTTTGTAAGTATGAGATGGATTGAAATGTGTAAATTTTGGCTCTATTTATAGGCTGATTTCAGGGTGGAAGTGCGGCGCACAAGGTAAAATGTGCGGCGTACTTGGTGATTAAATGCGAGGGAAATAAATGTTTATTGGAGAAGTGCGGCGCAAAAAGGAATTTGTGCGGCGTACTTAGGATATTAATGCAGTAGTATTTATGTCTTCATTTATTCTTCAACATCAGATGGGAAGTGCGGCGCACAAAATACTTTGTGCTGCGTACTTATGGAGTTAATGCTGAATTTGACTAAGTCTTTTAATTCTCTTGACTTGAGGATAAGTGCGGTGCACAATTGGTAAGTGCGGCGCACATTTGCACTTTTAGGCTTGATTCTTTATCTTTTCTTGTATGTTGTGTTTCTTAGCGTATAAGTACTCGATCTTTGTTGATTGAGCTCAGGATATCTTCAAGTGAACATGCAAATATTTTATGCTATTAAGTATTGAAAGTTCACGAGAAATAATTAAATATATACAAATAACGCCACCGAAAACATGTATAATTTGGGCGTTATCAGGATGATAACATATACACGTGGAGATGATTTGGCATTTTAGGTGTGACATGTCATTGACATTAAATAAAATGCTTCATGTCATCATTCATGTCTTTTTATTACATACAACGAGGTTTTCAACCCGCGCTCTGCTACGGAGCGTAGGTTTTACATTATCAATACATATGATCTTAAATAAGTGTGTGTTGCATTGTACTACACATATATAACACTTGTATAAATCTGCATTGTAGGGATATTAAACATACATGGTTCAAGAACAATCTTGCAATCCTATTTGTAAAGTTTAAAACAACAAATTTTTTGAGTCAACCTATTAGATTTTGTTACGCGTATGTGATATACAAAAGATTAGTTGTCCTAGTAGACACATATGTTTTTAAACTCGAACTCATCAACGCTTCATGTCCTCTTAGCCATTTTTGTCCCGGTAAGTCCCGCTCCAACTGCTGCATCAATTTAAACTTTAGCCATCAGGCTTAATTGTATCCGAGGGTGCCCATCTAAAATCAAAAAAGTAAAAAATATATTTCTATACTTATGCAAAAATCTTTGTTGCACAATTATCGCTTACCTGATTAATAATCAGACACCTTGATATATATATATATATATATATATATATAGGGGGACTTTCTTTTCAGAACCATTCTTAGTGCGAGAACTGACAGAACCACCAAAAACATGCATGCACGCCTTTTAAAAATAAAAAAAATACATGAAAATCATCAATAATCGTAAGAATTCAACTATGTTTCTTCTTCTTTCACAAAAACCTTACACACTACCGCAATATTGTTGTTGCACGCCTTATAAAAACATACATGCACACCTTCAAAGAAAAATTTTGTATTTCCAATTTCTTATCAAATTCTTTAGAACAACTATGTTTTTTAAAACATATATGTTTGTTTTTTTATAAGAACATATTGCGGAAAATAACAATTCCCATCAGGCTTAATTGTATCCGAGGGTGCCCATCTAAAATCAAAAAAGTAAAAAATATATTTCTATACTTATGCAGAATCTTGTTTCCACAAATTATCGCTTACTATTATATCAGACAACTTATATATATCATTAACTCCATGCTTGGAAACTATACACAATCATATAGCCCCTTGATAAAAATTCAAACTCTAAACTAAAATAAGAGGTAGTATCTTCATAAGGATTCATTCGATTCAAACTATTAAACACCTAATTTTTTAGTGTCGAAGTATGAGGATGGTGTTTGCACCATGTACCCATTTGTTACATCAGATAGCATACGCAAAAACCCTCCTCAAACCCTTATTTTGGACAGCAAATAGCATATTTAAAAGCCTTATTTGCAAAGGCACATATGCTTTACCGAACACACCATTTATGAAACCATGTAGCACACGTAAAATCCCTCATTTATGATAGTGAAATCAGGTCCTGAAACCCCTACTTTGGGCAGCAAATAGCATGTTCAAACACCCTACTTGCGAGACCAAAAAAGCTTTACCAAACTACCCCTTTATGATAGCAAAATCAGTCCCTTAAACCCCTGTGCCTTATTATTTATGCAGTTTGGGATTACTAATTGCTTCTACTTATGCTTCTCTTTAGGTGTACGTAATGTCTCAAGGGAATTGCCAAAACAGATAACAACTCCAATCACATAAAGCAAGACTGATCAAATCAAACCTAGTGGACAACTGTAGCACTTATAAAGCAAGACTGAAGCTAGAGATCGTAGCAGCTATCACCGTACCACCAACCGCCAAAGTCCATAGAATGATCGCCACCGTCTATTCTTGCTGCTCTCTCACACATTCCTGCAAAAACTGATTACAAAAAAACTTCTTATTACGTACCGTTGATTACATGGTTGGTGTGGTTCGGTGAAGATTACATACTTGGTCTGTCATACTAAATGCATCAAAATTTAACGGTACGTAATGTTTGCCAAAAATTGCTTGAGAATTTAGCACGTCTATATGGAGGGAATACCTTTTCACCCGGTATAGCTATTTTCATGTTGATCATGATGAACGTGTTATGAACCTGTTGCATCTAAACTAAACCAATATCTCTACAATTATCATTTCCTGCATGTAAACCAATTAACTGAGTACATTTGTTATTAAAAAAACAAAATAGATAAGGTAGTTACTTCTAATATGCCGTTGTACACAACCTGTACCCCCTTGGTCCATAGCATTTCAAGCCTACTATGTGACTGTTGAATGTGTAAAAGTTTGATACTGCCATTGTGATGCACCTATGTATATTCTTTCCGAGCCACGAACCTATATCTAGAATCACTCCCCTACAGGGATGTCCTCATAGGCCGAATCTGTTTGCATGTTTGAATGCATTTGAAAGCAAAACAACATTAACATATAAACTGTGATTACCCTCCTATTCCTGCT
>BQNB010030849.1:0-39422 GCA_026074375.1 Tanacetum coccineum
TTTGGCAGTTTTAGTCCCTCAAGTTGTATTTTCTTCACTTGGATGACTTTTGACTTTGTCCTTTTCATTTCGTGCTCGGTTTTGTTTACTTTTGGCTTTCTTTTTGTTCCTTTTCTTGAATATCCGTTTCCTGCACAACACAAATGCAAACATACAAATACAATGTATTTTTGGTATGTTTTTAGTCTTTTAAGTTCATTATTAAAGGAGAATGGTATGTGTAATTAAGCACATACCAGAGCGCGAATGTTATAAATAGATCTATTGGGTTTGACAACCCCGTTCGGGTGATTAGCTATCACTAGTGAAACGAACGTATACCATGTCGAATATAGGATGTTGCGGGTTAGAACATCACCACGGGCAAAGTAGGCCATTAATTTGGCATCCATACACGTCAAGCATCAGTGTCATGAGCTTAGAGCAACGTAATTACATTTATATGATGTCTGCATCTGTTGCATTATCATACACTTGGGAGATCTTGTGGTCCTATAATATATGATTTATCAAACCTATGAATTCACCAACATTATTGTTGACGTTTTAAAGCAATGTTTTTCAGGGGATCAATAAGCACGAGGTGCGATGGATACATTGGTGGTTTTGATTTGGATGTCATGCATTAAAGATTTTGTCGCATTTCATTTTGTTATCTGTTATGGGCTGAAAATCTTTGTATTTTGATCAAGTGAACAAGTTAAGCTTCGGGCTTATGTAACAATTACTTTGTTAAATCCAATGTATCGTTTTCAAACGACTTTTTGGTCGTTCTATATATATCTTGTGTTATTGATCTGAGAAGTAACACGCCCCAGACCCATATTCCGCTTGCACCCAATTTAGGGGTGTTACACAGACCGGCAACAGGTATGATCAAATTCCGCTAGAAATCCCCCCAAGAACTGGAAAGCTCCTAAAACACCATCCAAAATACAGTCATTTCTGGGATTGGCTGGTTACTATCGACGTTTTATCGCAAATTTGTCCAAGATTGCTAAACCTCTCAATGCGCTGACCCAGAAGAATCAAAAGTATGAGTGAGGCTTGGATCAAGAGGAAGCTTTTCAGACTTTAAAGGATAATTTATGTAATGCACCAATATTGTCGTTGCTTGACGGAGCAGAAGATTTTGTAGTCTACTGTGATGCGTCAAATCAAGGATTGGGATGTGTGCTCATGAAAAGAGGCAAGGTGATTGCGTATGCATTGCGGCAATTGAAGATTCACAAGAAGAATTATACCACCCGTGATTTAGAGTTGGGTGTAGTAGTCTTCGCTCTTAAGATTTGGAGACATTACATGTACGGAACGAAAAGTGTTATCTATACGGATCATAAGATTCTTCAACATATATTTGACCAGAAGGAGCTAAATATGCGCCAAAGAAAATGGATTGAATTTTTTAGTGATTACGATTGTGAGATTAACGCGTTAAGTAGGAAAGAAAGGGTAAAACCGAAGCAAGTGAGAGCATTGTCTATGACAATCTAATTTGGTATTAAGGAAAAGTTGTTGGCTGCACATAATAAGGCGACCAAAGAACATATTGCGTCAGCAAAAATACTGCATGGATTGGATCCACAAATGGAAAAGAAGGGAGATTGAGGTTTATACTTTATGGATTATTTATGGGTTCCTCTGATTGGTGATGTAAGGACTATGATTATGGATGAGGCACATGCTACGAGATACTCTATTCATCCGGGAGCAGATAAGATGTATTATGATTTAAGAGACATGTATTGGTGGCCGGGTGTGAAGAGAGATATAGCTACGTATGTTAGTAAGCGTTTGACTTGTTCGAAGGTGAAGGCTGAACATCAAAGACCTTCGGGTTTGCTACAACAGCCTGAGATACCTGAGTGGAAATGGAATAGAATCATCATGGATTTTATCACTAAGTTGCCGAGGTCAAGTAGTGAGCATGATGCTATTTGGGTAATAGTTGATTGACTGACTAAGTTAGCCTATTTTCTGGCTATACGTGAAGATTATAACATGGAGAGGTTGGCAAGGTTAAATATTGATGAGATAGTAGCAAGGCATGAAGTGCCTGTGTCGATCATCTCAGATCGTGATGGAAGATTTACTTCGCGGTTTTGGCAGACGTTGCAGAAGGCATTGGGAACACGATTAGATATAAGTACGGCTTATCATCCTCAAAAAGATGGACAAAGTGAGCGTATTATTTAGACTTTGGAAGATATGTTAAGAGTGCGCGTGATTGATTTTGTCGGCAGTTGGGATACTCATCTACCTTTAGCTGAGTTTTCTTATAATAATAGTTATCATTCGAGTATTCGATGTGCTCCATTTGAAGCGTTGTATGGAAGGAAGTGTAAGTCACATGTCCTTTGGGCTGAAGTCGGAGAGAATCGACTGACTAGTCCAAAAATGGTGCAAGAAACTATTGATAAAGTAGTACTGATTAAGGAAAGGCTCAAGGCAGCTAAAGATCATCAAAAGAGCTATGCTTATAATAGGCGAAAGCCGTTAGAATTTGAAATAGGTGATTAAGTTTTATTAAAAGTGTCACCTTGGGAAGGTGTAGTGCGTTTTGGAAAGAAGGGCAAGTTAGCTTCAAGGTATGTAGGACCGTTTGAAATTCCTGAAAAGATAGGTACTATAGCTTATCGTTTAAGATTGCATCAAGAGTTGAGTAGTGTACACGATACATTTCATGTGTCGAACCTGAAGAAGTGTTTAGCTGATGCAAGTCTGCATGTGCCATTGGAAGAGATTAAGGTAGACAAAACTCTTTGTTTTGTTGAGGAACCTTTTGAGATTATGCCTAAATGGTTGAAACATAGTAGGATTCTAATCGTTAATGTTCGTTGGAATTCTAAGTGTGGTCCTGAGTTTACATAGGAACGGGAGGATTTTATGAAGACTAGGTATCCGAGTTTATTTGTTGACCGTGTTGATGAGGCTACTAGTTAAATTTCAGGACAAAATTTCCCTAAGGAGGGGAGACTCTGACAATCGTGATTTAACAAGGTTAGTTTAACCGTTAGTGTTAACCTAGCTAGATTTATGTGTTTTAATTTATGTGCATAAGTCGATTTGGTAGTTTATGTGATTTGATATGTGTGTTATGCTTTGTGCTTGTGAGTTTACAAATGAGCGCTTTAGTCAATCTATTTCGTATTTGATAATGATTTTAGAATGTTAGTGCATTACTGCATTTAATGTTTGAGAATTTATCGTAATTGAGTGCGGATCGTTAAACTCGGGTGGAGATTATTTAGAATGTTAAGGTTTCATAATTTATTTATGTTGTAATAAATAAATATAGAGGGAAAAATTAATAGTAGTATATGTGTTTTTATTTTAAGTAGTGTATTTAATTAAGTGTTAAAAGTAAATAAGTAAGTATAGTTTGGTATAAGTATAGAATGAATATATATATAATATATAATAATAAAAATAAATATATATATATAATATATATATATATATATATATATATATATATATATATATATATATATATATATATATATATATATATATAGAGAGAGAGAGGAAGGTTAAAATAAAAAGACAAATATTCGTGAGAATAATAAAAAGAAACTTTTTTTAAAAAAGTTCTCAAAAAATTCTAAAAAATTCCATTAAATCAGGTATGTTGGTGCATAAAACTTTTGTAAAAGAAGTTTTTCTAATTTTGAGTTTTTATACGTTTTTTTAATGCGCAAAAAAAAGAAATTTTGATGCATAAAATTTTTTTGAGAACTTTTTTTAAAAAATAAATCTTTTTATCCTTCTCACGAATATTTGTCTTTTTATTTATATATATATATATAGAAGGGGGGGGGGAACGAAATTTATAAGTAAAATAATAAAAAAATAATTATTAAAGGGGTGTTGATTTTGGGTCGGCAAAGAAGAAAAGGAAAAAAGGGAGAAGCCCATTATTTAGGAAACTTTTTTATATAAACAAATCAGTATTATTCATTCTTTTTTTTCTGTGTCGACTAAACCACAAAACCCTAGCCTCCATTGAAGGTTTTTGAAGCTCTAAGAAATCAAGGTTTGATCTTTTGTTTAATTTTGAATTGAATTAATTTTTATACACTCTCAAACAAGTTTTATGTTTTAATCATTGTTTTAATCATGTAACAATTGAATTGATGGATTAGGGTTTTGTAAATATTCTGCAAATAAGATGTTTTTATCATCAAAAATCATTTTGGGGATAATGATTAGCGTATGGGTAGGTTTAATTGTTGTAAATTCGGAATTAAAAACTAGGCAAGTTTTTAGGTCATCTTGTAAAATTCATAACTCAGTCATATGAATAGCTTTTATTGATTTTCTTGAGCATAAAATTAAGTTCAAACAGTCTACTTTCCAAAAAAAAATAGTTTCTTGAATTTTCAGTAAGTGGAAGTCAGTCAAATTAATTTTACAAGATAAGTTGTCGAATCTGAGTTTTGGGGACAGATTTTAGGTTGTGTTTGGGAGGTTAGAAACTATATCAAAACTTCTTTTAATTGATGAAACTTGAACTGGAGTAAGTTCTATGTGTCTATGATTTTCTAGAATTTTTGTAGATTTTCCTAAGTGTCTAAATGGGTCTGATCAAGTCAAAGTGTTTAGTAGTCGAATCAGATCACTTTCTGAACACTTTATGTTGTTGGATTTTTAGAAAATAGTAAAGCTTATCAAATAATTATGGGAAAAATAGGGTAATACTATATCATGTTGAACTTACTGTACATGAAGTATGGAAGTCGTCTGAGGTCGTTTGGTATTTTATTTGTGGGTGTAAAGTGATTATAAAATTCTACCATAATTTAGGAATATAGATAAGGTAATAAAAGGTGTTTAGAGTATAAATAAAGTATGGGAAATATGGTGGGATGTTTATAATCATAATATAGACATTAGTATCCATCAATTGAAAGGCTACATGTATATGGCCATAAAGCCTTACTCATGTGTAACCCGTAGATTATGTTTGTGTAGACCTTACTTGGAAATTGTGTGCGCATTCGTGAAGCTTAAGGTGTGTATTCATAGCCCCTTTTTCTATGTTTTCTTAGGGTGAAAATGATACTAAGTTGTTTGAAATGTTTTAAATGCTGCAAATATATTTTTAATCAGTTTTTGGATATTACTTGATATTATATGGCATATGGGTGATTTATTAGATTAGAAATACCTCATGCTTCGTGATTGTCAGATCGAAAGGGGTACGCCTACCTCATGCTTCGTGATTGTTGGATCAGAAGAGGTAAGTCTACCTCATGCTTCATAATTGTTAGATTGGAAGGGGTACGCCTACCTCATGCTTCGTGATTGTTGGATCAGAAAGGGTACGCCTACCCTATGTTTTGTGTTTTATTGGATCGGAAGGGGTACATACCCCATGATTTGTGATTATATAAATTTCTTACATTTATGTATGTCCTATTTTTGTTGATTCGCAACTGGAGTAAGTAATTGTCTTAAACCTATGAAGCTCACCAACATTATGTTGATGTTTTAAAGTATCATTTTTAGGTGAGCCAATGAGGTTAAAGAAGGAAATTGCATTTGGAGTTTATAATTCTATTATCTTTGTTTCTTACTTTCGTATATGAAGTATTTTGTACTATGTTGGTATTTTATTCAGGATTATAATGTCTATGTATTGTTGTGTTGCGATTAACCTTAATACAAGACTCCTCTTGTGTTAGGTGCCGTCATAACACTTTGACTTTAATTTAATTGCATTATAGTTATTCTTTATTGTTGACATCAATGTGTTGTGATAATGCCTATCATGTTACGCCTCCCGTTTCCGCCTTGGTAGGGTGTAACAGGGAGAACTTTAGGTAAGTTGTTATTTTATTAATCTCAAGATATGATTAAATAAAACTAGTATTAATCAAGTTCCACACCCCTTTTGTTCTCTCCCTAGGCCAACCACTACATGGGCTCCAAAATAGGCTTGCCATTTGTTTTTCTAGTCCAATAAACTAAGTGCAAGCTTAGTTAATTAAAAGCCCATTGTTGATCCCGAGTTACGTAGGTTATATATACTGTAAATATGATAGATACGATATATTAAGTGGTACCTCTATGTATATGTGTGTGACCTCATAGGCTCACTTGTGTCTAGCCGTATAATTATTTATTATGACACGAGCATACTCTAACAGTTTTACATATTTAATGCACGGGTGGTGATTGTGATTATGTGCAGGATAGGAAAGAAGAACAGGTACATGAAATCTTGATAGGATTATAAGAGCTAGGATGATGCGATATGCACGTGATTGAGTATGTCTATGAAGCAAGGAGAAGTAGGCATGAGTCCAACTTAAGGACTCAAAAATAAAGAAAAGTGCTTGTCAAGAAAGAACGCATCCTTTCCTTTTCGTTTATTTCATTTCCATTCTGCATTTTTAGTGTGGTTTTGTGTATTTCTAACTTTGTTTGCAGGATCACCTCGGCTTGTGGTTAAGTGATTAAGAAGTAGTTGCAGACTATAACTACGGCTTAGTTGAATACCTTGACTACGTTGTAGTTAGGCTAAAGTCCTAAAATTTTAATGTCAAAACTGTAAGTACGGCGTAGTTCAACCCTTTAACTAGCCGTAGTTGGTCTTGGAATTTTAAGGCTGATTTCTTTTCACATAACTACAACGTTGTTCCACTTATGGACTACACCGTAGTTCAATCATGCAACATTAATTATTTTTTTAAATAATTTAGAATTTCACAAAACTGTGTATATTTAGTAAATGAACTTTGTGGGTATGTTCATTGGAAACCCTCATGAGACTTCACTCGTCCACTCGGGCCACCGACGGTTTAAAAGGCTTGTTGCATACGCTAAATGCAACCGTGATTCCTACGAAAGTGAGTTAGGTTTTATTTCATTCCTTGTATGTATAGTCTATACATTTTGTGCTATGATTGCTTTTATCCGGATTTATGCTTTTTATATTAGTTTTCTTGCAGCTATACAGGTTGATGCATGTGGAGTATACTAGGATGGTAATTAGCTAGTAAGAAGCCTTTCAAGCCGGATGCTCAATAGATGATGAGGATGAGTTGCTTGTGATTGTGGATGTTGCTCAAGGAAGCAGACTTAGAGCATGTCTTAGAGCATGCTGTCTCTTTATCATACCAAGCAAATCCAGGGAAGTATTTCTGTTCCATTTCTAACCCTTCTTATTTTAAATTTATATGCTTAAGTTTGACTCAAGTGGGGGGGGAGGGATTAGAAATAAACACCTATTTGATTATACTTGCCTTTATTTTTCTAGTTTTTTAAATGTTTCATTACTAAAATTTTGACATGTTTTCATTATTTAACTAGTTAAGACTTTGCTGATCACACCTAACCCTTATAATTACTTATGTAAGGATAAGCCTTTCCTTTTTCCCTTATACATAAATTCCATAAAAATGAGTGTGCTGGTGGTTGTAGCAGACTTTAGAAGTTGGCTTGGTATATCTTTTCGAGACCACTAAAATGAGCATTACACTGAGGTAACTTAGTGTAATCGGTGTAGCTAGGATAAAAGGAAAATCTTAGGATTAAACCCAAATAGCCCTTCTGTTTATATTATGTATTGTGTATATTAAATTTTCACATCGATTAGTCAATCCCCTATGTGAAACCTTTTTGTTACACTCATTATAAGTGTAAGATACCCCTAGTACAACCTGCTAAGCCTTTCCTTTCGTTTTGATAAACCCATTATATGTTTGTTTCATTACACCAATCGCCTAGCCTACCCTGTAGTTTCTTAAAGTCCATAGTTGGGGAGTTGCTAGTTAATTTAGTTCCTCTAGTAAATGTCGCGGGTTATGATACAGGGTATTTGAAGAAAAGTCGGGTTTAGAAGATAGTTCATCTCAAGTGGGGGGATGCTCATGTATATATGTGTCTGTATCGCAATTTACTTTTCATTGTATCCTGTCTTGCATAAAAAAATAGAATAAAGAGCATGCAAGCAAGTGGTTATTAGTTTGTTCATTGCTAATCATAAATATAAATCAGCTTATATGTCGTTTAGTATAGTGGTAGTATTCCCACCTTGTTCAGGCATTAATTAGATATATCCGTTTTGATATATGTAAACGGGTAGCATTTATAAACGTATGTCATTTCTATCTCTCCTTTCTATTTAATTTTATATTTGTACAATGAGGGCATTGTATATCTCAAGTGGGGGGAAGAGAGATAGAAATGAGTAGAGCTTATTCGAATGAAATATGTGCTAAATTTGCCAAAAATTTTTAAAAAAGTATCACATAATTTTTTTCATTGATGATGAAGGCCGAGTTAATGCGTCTTACATGCCTACTTCTGGAGATTATGAGGCATTGCACTACATTTCATACGCATTAACTCGTGTATTGTTGAAGACCCCTTGACTCTTGACCCTCGGTTTTTACCTTATTAGATTTGAATGCGAGTAGTGATGGGCAGATTGTGGACTTAGGAAACTATTTATTTTGTGTCTTTATGTTACACCAATTATATATGTTTTCCAATCATTCTTAATCCTAACCTTTACTTTACTCAAGTTACGAATTTAAGCAATCACAAGTGTCCCGTTCATGGATTTGGATGAGCATTTGTGGTTTAATCTCTTTTTCTAGAGTATTGGTATTGGTAAATATTAAATGACTCACACTGTTAGCCTTTATGATGTGTCAATCCATTTTCATTTTTGAACAGTTGCATCAAGACTCTAGTAGCAGTTGAGTGATCACCAAAAATGAATACATAGATTAGTGAGAGTATGAGTGTGATTCGTTTTTCCTTTCGTGAGGTGCTCGGTTTAGAATTTTCTAGCTTAGTTAATTTTTAAATTCATATCTTTCAAGTTAACTTGGGAGATATCTTTTTGAGAATGATTTAAAAGGTCTACTTGAGGGAAAGTAGAAGTCAAGTGGGGGATATTTGATGGCATCAAATAGTTAATACTTTTCTATATTAAATTCCCATGTTTATTGCCTTATTCCATATTATTTTTGTACAAATCTGGTACTTAATCCAATTATATTACAGGTTCAGGGAATTATGGTGTCAGAACAGAAAAGAGGCGGAAAACAACATTATAGACAAGAAAATCATATTCAAGAAGAAACTACGACGTAGTTGTTCCCTTAGGGCTACGTCATAGCTTGTTATTATTGGGAAGGAATACTTGTTTATGAAGAACTATGACGTAGTTGACCCATTGGGGCTATGTCGAAGCTTTCCTCGCAAGACCTGAGAAATCAGGAAAGATAGCTAACTAGGCCATCGAGCTAGGGGAACATGACATAGAGTTCAAAGGAAGTAACTCTGTGAAAAGGCAAATTCTAGCTAATTTTCTGGTTGAAACACCTTCTATAGAAGACAAAGACACTGAGACCAAGAAGCCAGGACCTACAAACAAAGCTCCTAATTCGAGAAGCACGTGGAAGTTATACACTAACGGAGCCTCAAGTTCTGATGGTTCTGATGCTGGTCTAATGATGGTCAGTCCTGAAGGGAAGGAGTACACGTACGCCCGAAGATTTGAATTAGAGACCACCAACAATGAAGCAGAATACAAAGCATTGTTCACAAGCCTATGAATAGCTGTTGATGTGTCATTGTGAGGTTGTAATTTATGTTTCAAGTTTTAAATTTATATTTTACCGACTTTACCAAAAACAACACTTTAACGGCAGTGTACCCGATCAGATGGGAGTTTCGTGGTAAGTAGGGTGTCGATCACTAAGAGTGGAAAACAATCTTTCAATTTATAAATATTTTAGTTATCTAGACTAAGTTAAATCTATTCTATGTTAAACCTATGCTAAACATATGTTAATCCTAATTCTAACAAATAAGGGGAGGTTTCAGCCTAAGAGACTGGCATGGGTTTTGTGGTGACTAAAATCAATTTAAGACACAATAACACACACAAGTAAATTAACAAAAGATAAAAGAGTGATCTAGCCAAATATAAGAAAAATGTATTAGCCATGATTAATCCAATTAGAACATTGGTTTGTTTATTTAGTGCAATGATTACTTATCTCGAGGCGGCATATCATTCTTAAGACTTAGGCGTTACTTCTTCCTAAGACCTAGATACGAAGAATTCTGTCACAATTAAACGTATCCGCATAAAGCATCCTAATTTGCTGATAATAATCTATCTTAGGGGTTAAAGCAATGGTGATCTTATTAAACACTAGCTCATAGAGACTTTACCCACTTACTGCTTAAAGGCAATTCATACACTAGTAGTCCACTGGCCAAGTCTTTATCAATTAATTGAGAACGTACTCGTTGATCCCAAGGGTCACCTGTCAGTCCAACAAAGCTCGCAATCTAAAGGCAAAGATAGGTCATTATTTGTGATCCTATTGGTCTAAATGTATAAATTACTATATGGAGAGCCATCCTGACATCTAGATTACTTGGTCCATATCACTAGATCTGGTTGAATGATAGGTCGCATACAAAAGTACGTAAACAAGTATAAACTGATAAACATAAACAAGCAATCAACAACAAATTAAGCAATCAATATAAACAAAACCAAACATTTAAATCTTCATAATAATGGCTAATACCCAAAGGTATTAGCCTTTGAACATCATAATCAATACAAGAGTAATAATTTAGCCAAGGTAAACTAACTGAGTTAACGAATGATGCCAAAAACTAAACGATTACAAGAGTATATGACATTACAAGTAGGGGTGTAAATGAGCCGAGTCGAGTCGAGTACTGCCAAGACCGAGCTCGACTCGAATACTAAAACTCGAGCTCGAAACTCGACTCGGGCTTGATTATTTTCATATTCCATTCTCGAACTCGATAAATACTCAGCATATAATTCTTGAACTCGATAAATACTCGGCATATCAAGCTCGACTCGATTCGATTTATATATATAAAAGGGTAAAAGTGTAATTTAATTGAAGGTCGATAAGGCTCGCGAGCTTTACGAGCCGAGTATTTTAGAGCTCAAACTCGACTCGAAAATATACTCGAGTAGCTTGAACTCAAGCTTGACTCATTTAGATCGAGTCAATTTTGAGTAGTTTACGAGTCGATCTCGAGTAACTCGCGAGTTATCTCGTATCGTTTACACCCCTATTTACAAGGTGTTTCTTATGGAATTAATTACTATGCTTGACCTCTTTTGCTCTTATTCTCTTCTAAAAATTAACTTTTATAGTTAAGGTATCGAAAATATGATTTAGCACACTAAAAAACCATTTTTATGTTTTCTATTTATAAGGTCTGGAATTTGGTCGATACGGCGTATTGACTGAGGTCAATATAGCGTATCGGGGGTTTCTTGGAGTAGGGACCATGTTTGATGTATTTTAGAATATTTTATTACTATATCTTGAATACGGCGTATTGACTTCTTCTGGATACGACGTATTGAATCTTGTTCCTTCGTGGTCTTTAGTGAAGTGCAGACACATATATGTTGTATCTTCCTTTATGGATACGGCGTATAGGTTGTCAAAATTAGTTTATTCATATTTCTTCATTTGAGCTCCAGAATGTGTGCCTTTTAGCTAATCTTCACCAAGTATTCCATAATTATTGCAATTCTTAAATACAAACGATTAAGTAACAATTCTTTGCAATAATTATATAAAATGGGTTATTTACATGGGATAAATGATGCTATAAAAGTAACGTTATTTGATGTCATAAAATATCCCCCTACTTGAATCCTACTTGTCCTCAAGTAGACTTTAGAAGTTTATGAAAATGTATCCCTAAGTTTTTTTCCTTTTAAGCATTTATCAAATCTATTACAAGTACACAACCAAACACCTTACAAAATTGGAAGATGAAAACACTCAAATCACTCAACTAATCTATGTGGTAACTTGTAACTAATTCGCTTAATTGCTCAGTGGTGACGAGTATTCTATCATAGGCTTGGCAAGGATAAACATCTCCTCCACTAGAGCTAAGGAGTAACAAGTTTATAAAGGTAAAATGGGTTTTTATTATAAGGCTTAGGGTTGATCATTCTAACAATCTTTCACTAAAAATACCACATCAACAAGGCAGCTGAATCACACATACATGGTCGTAATGACGGAATAGACATGTGTGTTCGATCACATCCTCATTCAAGTTTAACCAAGGGTTAGGATGAAGAATGATATAGGGTATGGATCTTCTAACTTTCACCAAAAGTAATAAACCAACAAGGCAGCTGAATCACACATACATGGCCGTAACGACGGAATGGACATGCTTGACTCAATCACATTCTCGTTCAAGTAAAACCCAAGGTTAATGATTAGGAAAGGGAAATAAATTGTTGTTAAATAAAAATTTAAGAAACAAATAGACTAAGTCCAAACAGATAAGGTACCAGTTGCTAGACACTTTTTCTCGAACGTTACCATGAAAAAGACATAACTATTTACACAAACGTCTTGATCATAGATAAAAAAACAACAACCTAAGTTGGCGTTCCTCTAAAGGTCAACTTCCCAATCATCCCATACTTTACATACTTTTACAAAACAATTGGCGATATCTACCACTTTATACAAAACTTTCCATCGTTGACTTATAAGAGGTATCAACGAATACTCGATCCTTTAAATAATTCCTTCGGTTTAAGCTTTTGCAAAATGATTATCTTCAAACTTTCCTCCTTTTTTTGTTGCAATTTTCTGATTTTTTGATTTTTTTCAATTTTTTTACTAGCTAAACTACGAATCTCGATGTAATTTCACCATCTTCACAATCATAATAATCTGGATAATTCCTTTGATAATTCTTCATTCTTCGGACGTACCAATAATTGTGATGGTAGTAAAAATACATGAGTTTTGACTACTTTTTACATTCCCATTTGCAATGTGCAAATTTCTTCCCAACCGTACCAAAGATATAAAATAACACAAGACACGAGAGATACATACTTTACACTTTAAGCAACTAGCAACTGATAAATGGACTTAATCTAACAGGGTAGGCTAAGGTGTAAAGGTGTAACGAAACGAATAGTTGGTGTTATTCCTAAAGGGTTGACTCTACAGGTTTTTCTAGGGGTATCTTATTCTTAAAATAAGAGTAAACAAAGGGTTTATATCGGGGTTAACTAACTAGTGTAGTTAGTTAATAATACAACATATAAAGGCTTTTTAGGTGTAATCCTATAAATTTACCAATTTAAACAAGTTACTCTATCTAAACCCATAGTACTCATTATTGTGGTCTCGAATAGATATACCAAGCCAAGTTCTAAAGTCTACAACATCACCGACACACTCATATTTTTATGGAATTTGGGTAAACATTTGGAAATGGATAAGTTAAATCCTCATAATATCTAATAAGGGTTATGTGTGCATGTTATGTAACTAGTAATTTCACAAAAGTATGCTTAAATTTTTTTAAATTTGAGCATAATTTAAACATTTTAATATGAAAAATAAGACAAGTATGCATTTCAATTCCTATCCCTCCACTTGAATTATACAACATCCTCGTTGTACAGATAAAACATTAAAAACAGGAATTAAAGGAATTAGAATGAGAAACTCCCCTGATATTTTGCTTGGTAGATTCTCCATGTAGATTTAATGAGCAAGAATGTATATTGTAAATGCATCTGAATGCTAATATGACTACAATACATACAGGATTCCAGATGATCGATACTTCACCAACTTCGTCGATTTCTTTTCCAACGAGGTCCTGTGCAAAATATAGGAAAAACATGCAAAATCCTTTCTCAAGTATCCTACGGTTAATAAATAATAAAAATAATAAACTGTACAGGAGACCAATACGCTGTGTCCATAAACTAGAATACACCGTATGGAGAAACCTGTAAAAAGTATCAAAATATGAGTCAGTCTGCCAAATACGCCGTATCATGTACATGAATACGCCGTATAGATGAAACTGATAATAATGTTTTAAAGTGCAAAAAAATAAAGGACTGATAATGTCTAGACATTCAATACACCGTATGGTATGGAGCGGATACGCCGTATTGATGTCTGGGAAGACAAACTCGATAAAAATAAATAACAATCCGGGTTGTCTCCCGGGAAGCACTTTTGTTTCAGCTAGTCTTTAAGTTAGACTTTTTCTTCAGCTTCCTTTACCATTACATCTCATGCACGCTTACGTGCCCTGGTGTGAGCTATTCTTCCATTGTCGGATCTCAGATAAAGTCGGGTCCTAGATTTAAAACTCCTTTGTAGAACCTCTTTAGCTTTTGGTATGGGTGCGAGATTCTGTTCATCTTATCTTGTTTATTTACCTTTAGTAACGGCTTGATCTTGTTGCATTGGGCATTGGATAAATGTTTAAACCTTAGATGTGATTGTACCATTTGGTAAGTCACATTATCATTACCATTGTGGATAGTAATTAACCCATCAAACCTTCTTGCTTCCACACATGAAGCTTTGTAGATGGTTCTTTAAGAATAATATCTCCCATGTCTTGATATCGGTAGCTATCTATATTTTCCACTACTGCAAAATGAGTTACAACAACAAAAAATTCCGAAAAAATAGGTACGTTCATAAAAGCTCCAACTACGTTCTTTCCTTTGTATTCAACTTTGTCCTTCATTATAGAATTATAGAATTCTCTAGACATCACATTAACAGACAAAATTGGGAAAAAAATTAGCATTTACATGTTCGAAACCTATCACGCACGCAAAACTTAGGTTTAGGCACAATCAATACGGATCTTTCGATCAAAGTCACAAAAACTAGGGTACTCGTCAAAACTTTCATTATTCCTAGTCTTGATTATGTCAATCATGGGATCATCAATTACCTTACCTTCCTAAATGGTGGGTATTAAATCATCAACTTGGTCTCTCTTAAGTTCTAATGGTACATTAAGATCATTTAATTCGATGTAATCTCCATATAAAGGGTCTAATGATCTATTTAACAACAAAGTTTCTCCCATTAGCCTAGCTTCTAAATCAAATTCCATTCTTTCTCTTAAGCTTAACATGTAGACCCTCTTAATCAAACTACTAGAAGGTTTAACACTTTTAAAAATAATTTTCTCATCCTCAACCCTCAAAGTAATCTTCCTTTTGAATACATCAATCTTAGCATGGTCCATAGACAAAAATGGTCTTTTGAGGATCAAGAGCACTCTGACATCCTTGGGCATATCAAGAATTATAAAGTCTATGGGGAATTTTTTTTTACCAATACCTACTAGCACATTTTCAACAATTCCTTTTGGATATTTCACAGTCCTATCTACTAATTCAATTGTCAACTTAGTGCGAGCTAATTCGCCTAAACCTAAGCTAAGGTAGGTCGAGAGAGGCATGTCACTTACGCTAGCTCCTAAGTTAGCAAGGGCATTATCAAAGAAAACATTATTAATATAGAAAGGTAAAGTAAAACTTCCTGGGTCTTTCTCCTTTCGGGGTATGGAATTATTGATATGTGAAGATTCATATGAGTTAGCTTCTAAGAATTTTAGTCCATACGATCCCTTCTTTTCTTCACAGTAGTAATCATTCAAACAACTTAGAAATGGAATTGTCATTTGTCTTGTCTCCTATATCAGTTTACTGTTCTATGAAGTGGATACGGCATATTAGGATGATCCCATACGGCGTATCAGGTTTGTATTAGCTTCACTAGTATTCGAGATTGAATTGACATGATCTCTCGGGTTTGCTTTAGTAGAACTAGGTAGGCTTCCAAATCCTCTTTCCTGTAGTACCTTGCTCATTTTCCCGATTTGAATCTCCAAAGTTTTAATCGAAGCTCATTGGTTTCGTATGACAGCATCCGTCAAAGCTCGGATTTCTTTAATCATGTTGGAGTTTTCTTCATGTCTTTTTGCTGATTCACTCATAAACTTGCTTAGGGTTTCTTCCATAGATTGTCTTTGTTCTTGATACGAAGGGTTTGCATTTTTCCTCTGGTAGAATCCCAGAGCTGCTGCTCTATATCCCCCTCCTTGGAAAGGTCCACCAAATTGAGTGTAGTAAGCTTCTTCAAGGGTTTTACCTTCTTCTTTGATTGGGTAATCTTTGGTGTAGTGAGGTCCTTTACATTGTTCACATCCTACTTGAGCAGCATATACCTTTTCGTTGACCTTCTCGATTTCTCTTACAAGATTATTGAGTTGTGCCTGGATGGCTGCCAACCCGTCAGAAGTTTCAGTACTTCTTGTATTAGATGTTTCATTGTGCTATTTTTGAGAGTATTAAGCCATTTCTTGGATGGCTACTTTTGCATCGGCAACAGTCTTAGATGGTATGACACCTTTTGAATCAAGAATTTGTCGAGTTGGAACTTCTAATCCATTATAAAACAAGATAACCTCCTGCATCTTTTTGTTAAATAGTGTTGAGGACACTTCATCAAGAGTTCTTTAAATCTCTCATATGCTTGATAAAGGGTTTCATCGGGTTCTTGCTAAAAGTTGTTGATCTCCTCCATTTTCTTCGTAGTTAGAGCAGGTGGACAATATTTGCTTAGAAACTTTGTCTTTAGATCTTCCCAAGTTTCAATTAAACCAGATGGCTTGTTTCTTAGCCAAAGACTCGCGGCTCCAGTTAGGTACATAAGGAAGGCTCGAAGCATCACTTGGTCTTGAGTTATATTAGGGATATGGAATATATCGATGATCTCAAGAACTTTCTCAATGTGTTCATTTGCATCTTCATGATCCGAACCGCTGAAGGCGTTGTCACGTAGTTCTTTAATAAATTGGCCTTTTAGTTTAAAGCTATCTTTGTCATCGATTTTAGGCCTAGCAATTCTCGATCCATAATCAGCTCGGATTTTGCTCATGTATTGTTCCCTGGTTTTTGCCATTATTTCTGTAACTTCTTTCGCTGAATATACTTCTAAATCAGAAAATAGATTGAATTCAGGGGATCTTGATTCGTCAAGACTTAGTGTCTTGAGAAGCTTCCTAGATGATCGAAATTCTCATTCCGGATCCTTGAAGGGCGTAAATAGTTCCTTTGTTGAACTCATTGTCATGTAGTACCTGAAACAGAGGAACAACAATCAGTAGGATAGGCTCGGGAGGAAAACAATATAGATATACAGAAATTTAATGTGAAAATTAAAGCTTTTGTTACTGTATCAGATGATCGATACGTCATATTAAATAAGTCTGAATAAGACGTATTAGTCTTTTGATCGAATACGTTGTATTGGACAAGAAAGTTGGATATGCCATATCCAATTGGATACACCATATCAGGTTATCGACCAGGACAGTGTATTAGAAAACAATTAAACATACGAACAACTAAACTAATAAACAATTAAACAGACAAATATACAATTAAATATACAGAATTATAAACTAATCTAAATTACACTAATCTTAAGGGTTACAAAATTATAAACTAATCTAAATTACACTAATCCTAAGGGTTAGACTAATCTAAGGTTAAAAACCAAAATATCAAATAAAAATCGAGATTAAAGTTTTCACTCCCCGGCAACGGCGCCAAAAACTTGATGTGTCGTTGTGAGGTTGTAATTTATGTTTCAAGTTTTAAATTTATATATTTCTGACTACCAAAAACAAAACTTTAATGGGCAGTGTACCCGGTCAGATAGGAGTTTCATGGTAAGTAGGGTGTCGATCACTAAGAGCGAGAAACAATCTTTTAATTTATTAATATTTTGGTTATCTAGACTAAGTTAATTATATTTTATGTTAAACCTATGCTAAATATATGTTAATCCTAATTCTAACAGATAAGGGGGGTTTTATCTTGAGAGACTGGCACACGTTTTGTGGTGACTAAAATCAATTTAAGACATAATAACACCTGCAAGTAAATTAACAGAAGATAAAAGAGCGGTCTAGCCAAATATAAGAAAACTATATTAGCCATGATTAATCCAATTAGAACATTGGTTTGTTTAATTAGTGCAATGATTACTTATCTCAAGGCGGCATATCATTCTTAAGACTTAGGGGTTACTTCTTCCAAAGACCTAGATACGAAGAATTCTGTCACAATTAAACGTATCTGCATAAAGCATCCTTATTTGGTGATTATAATCTATCTTAGGGGTTAAAGCAATGGTGATCTTGTTAAACCCTAGCTCATAGAGACTTTACCCACTTACTGCTTAAAGGTAATTCATACACTAGTAGTCCACTGGCCAAGTCTTTACCAATTAATTGAGAACCTACTCGTTGATCCCAAGGTTCACCTGCTGGTTCAATTAAGCTCGCAACCTAAAGGCAAAGATAGGTCATTATTCATGATCCTATTGGTCTAGATATATAAATTACTATATGGAGAGCCATCCCGGCATCTAGATTACTTGGTCTGTATCACTAGATCCTGTTGAATGATAGGTCGCATACAAAAGCACGTAAATAAGTATAAACTGATAAACATAAAATGATAAATTAAGCAATCGATATAAACAAAACCAAACATTCAAATCTTCATAATAATGGCTAATACCCAAAGGTATTAGCCTTCAAACACCATAATCAATACAAGAGTAATAATTTAGCCAAGGTAAACTAACCGAGTTAACGAATCATACCAAAAACTGAATGATTACAAGAGTATAGGAGATTACAAGGTGTTTCCTATGAAATTAATTGCTATGCTCGACCTCTTCTGGTCTTCTTGTCTTCTAAAAACCAACTTTTATGGTTAAGGTATCGAAAATATAATTTAGCACATCGAAAACCCGTTTTTAGGTTTTCTATTTATAAGGTCTGGAATTTGGTCGATATGACGTACTAACTGAGGTCAATACGGTGTATTGGGGGTTTCTTAGAGTAGGGACCACGTTTGATATCTTCCAGAATATTTTATTACTATATCTTGAATACAACGTATTAACTTCTTCTAGATACGGCGTATTGAATCTTATTCCTTCGTGGTCTTTAGTGAAGTGCAAGTACAGATACGCCATATCTTCCTTGATGGATACGGCGTATAGGATGTCAGAATCAGTTTCTTCATATTTATTCGTTTGAGCTCCAGAATGCGTGCCCTTTAGCTAATCTTCACCTAGTATTCCATAATTACTGCAATTCTTAAATACAAACGCTTAAGTAACAATTCTTTGCAATAATTATATAAAATGGGTTATTTACATGGGATAAATGATGTTATAAAAGTGACATTATTTGATATCATCAGCTGTAGATATGAAGATCAAAGACTTAGCCATTTTTGTAAACTCCCAGCTAGTGGCCAACGATGTTAAGGGTCTCTTCGAAACAAGACAGCTTGTGATCAACCAGTATATAGAAAAGACAAAGGAGGTTCTCCGGAGCTTCTATAGTTATACAATGGAACATGTCTAAATGGATCAGAACAAGAAGGCTGACGCCCTGAGCAAGTTAGCTTTGATGACTTTCGCACATCTTACCAAGGAGGTCCTGATAGAATTCTTGGTCGAGAGGTCAATCGTCCAAAGAGAGGTAGCAGACATCATAAAGGAAGAAGGCGAAAATTAGATGTTGACAATCCGAGAGTACCTACTATTTGGTCTACTTTCCAAAGATCCACAAAAGGCTAGAAAGTTGAGAGTCAAGGCACCCTAATACAGGGTCATAGACAAAAACCTGTATCGTACGTCATATTTGTCACCATGGTTGCGATGTGTAGGTCTGATAGAAGCTAAAAGCATCATTCAAGAAGTACATCAAGGCTCCTAGGGCATGCATGCAGAGTCATAAACAGTAGTGTCGAAGATCATGAAGCTAGGGTAGTACTGGCCCTCGATGCACGCAGATGCAAAAGAAAAAATACAGAAGTGCAAGGCTTGTCAAATTCATTCATTAGTACCAAGAATTCCAAAACAAGATATGACGTCAATAACTTTGGCATAGCCTTTTTCTCAATGGGGAATCGACATCGTTGGGCCTTTATAAATGGCTTCGAGAGGTGCAAGGTTCCTAGTGGTAGCCATAGACTACTATACTAAATGGGTAGAAGCGAAGCCTCTAGTATCTATAACAGGAAAGCATATGGAGAAGTTTGTTTGGGAACACATCGTATGTAGATTCGGAGTCCCACAATTCATTATCTTCGATAATGAAAAGCAATTTGCCAAAGGTATCTTCTTAGTCTTTTGCCAAATACTTGGCATATACCAGTCCTTCACCTCCGCCTACCATCCTCAAGCAAATAGACAAGTAGAGGTCACAAACCGGGACATCATCAAAGGCATGGAGCAAAGACTAGGGAAAAATCATCAAGGCTGGGTAGACGAGCTGACACAAGTACTATAGGCACACAAGACATTACCAAAGTCCAGCAATGGAGAAAGTCCCTTCAGTTTAACCTAGGGATCAGAAGCCATTGTTCCCACAAAAGTAAATGTAGAAATAGAAAAGGGTAAAGGAATTTAAAGTCAGAAAGAATGACAAAAGGCTCTGAGAAAATTTGGATATCCTTGAAGAATAGAGGGAGATAACTTCCATTAGAGAAGCTGATTACAAGCAAACGCTGGAAAGGTACTATAACAAATGAGTCCAGCCCTCTAGGTTTAAGCCATGTACATATGTACTCTGACTTAATTGTGCAAGTAAAGCTAAGTTCCAAGAAAAAATAGGACCAACATGGGAAGGGCCATGCGTAGTAAGAAAAGACTACGGAGATGAAGCCTACAAGCTGGAAACACTTTTTGGTTCCCTAGTTAATCGAACATGAAATGGTTCGAACCTTCATAAGTTTTACATGTAAAGGTTACTAATTGTTTTTAAAGGTCATTGTTTAGACTACCTTTTATCAAGGGGAAATTTACTAAGTGTAGCAAACCAAGTGATCATGTTCAAAGTGATGTAAATCTTCCTACACGAATAATGAAAGTAATGAATTCCCTTCAAATCTCTTGTGTCGTTATTTACAACAAAGATTTGATTCACCAAGTACTTAAAAGTTTCAACATTCGAAAGGATGTCGTCAGGCCACACATGAGCCTTATACTTAATATAACATCCAAGAAATTCACGTTAACTTCCTAAAGGTCTTCGTTCAAAACCTTTTGGGCTAAGAAGGAGTGGGTCGCAACCCTTTGTCATAAGCGAAGGACTGCTTGATAAAACCTTGGTGATTAATTCACATTTTGGAAAGGCCACACTTGAGCCTTAGACAATGAAAATAAAGCAATATTAAAAGGTTTCATGACAAAAGGATGGGGATGATTTACCTTAATTCAAATAACATTCCTAAAATAAGGAATCATTAAAAGCTACTCGTGTAAATTTACACAAGTACACAATATCCAAACATAGACAAGACAGAGGATAATAAAGTGTTTGTAAATACTGTGGGTACATACCACCCGAGAGGTCAAATTAACGCCTATAGGGAGACCTTCAATTATATGGATTTACAGTGTTCGAGGAAGAAGGCTTGGACTTCGATTGTGAATGAGACGGAGTAGATTTCACACAAACAGACTTGGGCTTCTAGATAGAAGAACTTCTGAAGGAGCATATGGATCAGCATTAGTGTTAGCCTTATTTTTATATAAGTCAAACAAGAATGTTATCGGTCATCGTAGTAGTTAAATAGTCTTCGTTTGTAATAGGCTAGTCGGGTTTAACGGGCTTGGACTTTAAGCAAATATTGTCCATGTTTTGTGCTAAAGCCCAACAACAAGCCAAGCCCGACCCAAGTAACAAAGCCCATGAGCCAACATGTGGCGTGGACTATAAATAGGACCCTCTATACATATGGAGAGGGTGTTGGTTACGATTTGTTTCACATAGCGTAATCTTCTACCTCTCTTTTCTTCTCTCTACTTTCTCTCTTTAAACTTCTCTCTCTCTCTAAGTTTCTTATTATTTTCGTGTGTGACATGGATTGGGATAGGAATAACATGTGGTATCAGTCGCCAAGGTGTTGATAGTGATTGTATTTCATGGTTAAACAGCTTATTTGAGTGTTATTTAATTAATTTTTTATTTCGGCTTTACTTTTTTTCTTTTCTTTTTTCATATCATTTTGCTTAGATCGAAGCTAGTTAGATTGTTATAAGTTGTTTAGATCATCTTTTGCTAGCTTATTCTTGTTTTAAAATAGCTTATTTTGATCTTATTTTGGGCTTAATTTTGAAAATCTGCGGTTTGGCAAAAGTAAGGTTTGACGTGTTCACTGTGCGGTTTGACAACTAAATGTGCGTTTTAAGCTAACAAATTATGCGGTTTGTCCAAAGTCATTGTGCGGTTTGAGCTATATAAAGTGCGATTTGATCAAAGTTTTCTATAGTTTGATTCAAAGCACTTTGCGGTTTGATCTAAAACAAATGTGCGGTTTGATCACATCTTTCTGTGGTTTGATCTAAAACCAAAAGTGCAGTTTGACTTAACAATTATGCGGTTTGATCTCATCTTTCTGCGGTTTGAGCTTGAATATTTCAGCGGTTTGTCCAAAGTATAGTGCGGTTTGATCCAAGTGCGGTTTGATCAAAACATTGTGCGGTTTGAGTAAATTTTATGAGGTTTGATCATAAGCATTATGTGGTTTGACTCAACCATTAGGCAATTTGACTTTTTCAATTTATGTAATTTGACCTAAACAACAAAACAACAAACAACACTTAATCATCAACAAAAACACAAATCAAATACACTTTAAACAATCTCACAATCAATCATAACATCAACTTAAGATCCGATATCCATTCATAAAACATCAAAATGTCAAATACCAATAACAACATCATACAAACTCAAACATCAAGTGCTCTTCATAATGCCATCATGGAAGCTGGTGGTAAAGATCGTCCTTTAATGTTAGCACCGAGTAATTACGTTCAGTGGAAATCCTGAATCAAGAGATACATTGATGTAACACCCTCATTTTGACAAATATAGCAGCGGAAGCTAATCTGGGGTATTACTTCATAGTACAACAGACATAATCATAGAAAACGAATCATAAAGAGATGTTTTTGGAAAATTTAGTTATCATTCATTTATTCATCAGAGTTTTACAAAAAGAGAGGTCCCAAAATCTAGAAACATAAAGTTTGAATGATAACAGTTTAGCCATCTTCAAGTCTGTGTGACTCCGTGCCATAAGATGCTCAGTTACCTAAGATAAACATGCTAAAAAGGCCAACACAAAGGTTGAGTGAAATTCATAGGTTTATGGTAAACAATTTTAATATAAGTAATCATAATAATTGCAATGAGTACAATTATTATGGAAAACGGTATTATTGCCCTAAGCTCATGATATCAATACGTTAACATGGAAATCACCTTAGTGACATTAGTGAGGAACAAATGTCCGCGTGGAAAGACAACTTGCCAAAGTTACCCATTATAATGAAATATAGTGCTATTGGTACCAAAAGTATAGGCACACCAACGGGAGTCGTCACATCCCGATAGATCTATCCATAATATTCGCGTTCACTCGCAAGTGACTAATGGTTCATGATTAAGAAATATTGCGGTGGTAGGTACTTATGGCAATAATATATCTTGTCAGACAGTTGGAAAACACTTGCATTCATGGTTCATTAAACATGTATATCCCTGTGGGTTTATTAAAGTATCAAAAGATTTAAAATGTGAGGCTTGAAGCTCACCTTAACTAGTCATGGAAATTTGATTGTTTGCAAATGAATATCAAGTGAAAGTTAAACGGCTTCGTTCAAATACCTGGGGGGTATATGTCAGTCTTAGTGTGATGGTTTATGTTTCATAATTCATTTAAGTTTTACAGTATCACTTTGATTTTATTAACTTATGGATAATATTGTATCACTTGTTGGCTTTCTATAATCCAGAGGTCATGTAGTTCATTTGAGGGTTAGGGCACTTTACCTCGTAAACCCAGCAAACTCGTCAAAACAATTTACTCAAATGGAACCCTCACTTGAATACTCCCTAGTAACGTGTTACGATGAAGATTTTAAGTTTCTTCAATGTTTAGTCGATGATAAAAATTACGTTAATATTTTAACCTAATTGGTTTATAATGAGATCGATCGATGTTTAATAACAGATAAAATGTGTCAGTTTTTATTAAACGAGCCCTTATCATATTAATATATTATTTTTATAATTTATTATAAAAGATTTGCAAAATTTGGCAATATATACCCTTGATTTATAAACTTTTACAAGTTTAGTCCTTTATATTATATAGATATATATATATATTATAACCTTTAAACTTTGAAAACTGGATGATAGTCCTTTTGTTATAACTTAGAATATATGGAAATTTAAGCCCCCTTTGTTTTATAAATTTCAAAAGTTACAATATAT
This sequence comes from Tanacetum coccineum, assembly GCA_026074375.1. Classification (NCBI taxonomy): domain Eukaryota; kingdom Viridiplantae; phylum Streptophyta; class Magnoliopsida; order Asterales; family Asteraceae; genus Tanacetum; species Tanacetum coccineum. The sequence continues at coordinate 24,226 of BQNB010030849.1, forward strand.
ACCCCTATTCAAGGGCTTAAACAAAAGTTTACACATGATCTTATAGAGCTTATGGAAGACTTAAAACAGAATGTGAGCTTATTGAACAAGAAATTGAGCTTACTTGAGCTTAAACGGGTCAAAATGAGGGTTTTGGGTTCGTACGCCTAGGAAATGACTTCAATGGTTTCCTTCTCTTGTTTTCTTGGCTTTTAAGGGCTGGGTACTTCTTCCTTGGCTTCCTTACTTCTGCTAGAACTTGGTTTGAATTTAGATTTAAGGTGGAAAAGAGTTGTGAGGATGAAATGAAAGTGTATGTGTTTGTTCGGCTTATATAAGACTCAAATGACTTAGGGGCCAAGTTTTCTTAGAGTAGGCACTAAGATTACTTGCTGTGGTGGCCAAGGGCTGTCATGGTGAATAATAGAAAGCTAGGGTGAGGTGTAGGGAGGTGGTGATGGTTAAAAAGTCAAAGATGGTGACAAGTAGCTTACTTAGTGTGCAACTTGTGGTAGTAGCTTACAAGGAGGTGATGGAGGTGCTTGTAAGGTGTTGGAGTGATGGTGATGTGGTGGTGAGGTCATGGTGATGAAGGTGGTGGTGAGTCATGGAGGAGCTTGAGGTGCTTATTTAGTTTATACATGGCTGTTTTTGGACAGCCAACATCAGTCCCGGTAATTTGGTTGCCATTTACAAACCGTAATTCCGATCAACCTCAAACCAGTGAGCATGGTTAGATATTTAAGTCCTCTACAACTTTTAGTTTTATATATTCAGGGGTTACTATACAAAAATCTAGAGATAACAGCCATTTACTACAGGTGTGCAGAATTTGCGCACCTTTGCCATTTCGGCTATAACTAATTCATCCGACGTCGAATCGGGGTGATTCAATCGGCAAAATGATCACAAGACATAGGGCTACAACCTAGTGTTTTTACTTAATACCCAGAACCTACTGATTTTGCCCAGATCTTATGTTTTATTAACGGATCAGATTTTGAAAACTATAAACTAGTTTAAGGTTTAATGGGTTTGCTATGGTTTTATGATTTTGGTTTAGGGTTATATGAATTAGGGTTTTAGGATTAGGGTTTAGAAGTCATGCATTAAGTGCTTGTACCTTGTGTTAAATTGGTAGTAAGAAACCAAAGTGATTTAGGAGGTAAAATGACATAGTTTGACTTTCTTGCATTATTGACTTGTATATTGGGCTTAAATAAGTTGTATTTCAAATGTTGTGCTTTGTACACTTGTACACATGCTTGAAGGCTTACACATTCATTTTATATGTATACATTACATATAATTAGGGTTTTGATATAAACGTTAACGTTTAATGCTTGTTTTGATATAACATTTTGAAAAGTATGTTAAATGGATAATGTACTTGGTAAAAATGATATTAAGATATAGACTTAACATATTAGGATGTTTACATGATATAAACATAGATATAGATGGCATTGGTAGAGGTTGCGTGAGCTCGTTTACTTTAGAGATGCAAGTTACGTTGCATAATGAGATAAAGCAAAAATTTCCCTGTAAAAAGGTGGTATATATATAATAGATGGATATTACATTGATGAAAATTATGAGTTGTTATAGCCCGGTTCACCCGTTTTTATCGTTTTCGACGGATCTTCTCCGGTTCGTCTTCGGACAGCTTTTATTTGCTAGCCGAACCTATGGTGACTCCGGTTCTCGGTTGACCCCAGGGGTCCGGTCCGATTTTCAAAACTATATGCACCATCATTTTAGGGAGACATCATATGTACGCTTTTGTAGATATATGCTTTTAATTGTTGTACAATGTGAATACATGATTGTATTTTTAAGTAATAGGGTGTATTAATCATGTATTAATTATTTTCATTTTTAAATATTTATGTAATGTGATGTTTTAATAGGAGTAATAATGATGTATTAATTATGTTTTAATTGTTAAGTTCTAATTATGTTTGTATAGGTTGTACATTATGCATAAATATGTGTAAGGTAAAAATTCAATATTACTAAATAGAAGGCTATTATGCTTTATATGTAGTTAAGATAATAATATCTCAATAGTATTTGCTTGAATTTGAAATGTCTATTCTTAGCCAATACTAAGGCTCAGTTTTGCAATTTTGCTATCCTATTGATCAATAAAACAATTATTGTTTCCAATTTGTACCTTTTTTTTGTTAACTATGGTTTTATGTCACATTACGTGATTAATTAATTAGGTTTGAACCAACTGTTACACAGACTCAAACCAGGTAAAGTTCTCTCTTTTTAAGAGGTTGGTGTGGTCACTTAAAGGTTGTTTTCACCTAGCAGGATTTGAACTTGAGACCTTACACATTTTAGAGTGATAGTCATAAACTCTTTTGCCACTAAACCACTTATCATAACACTAAAATAATTTTTTAGAGCACGCGATCCTTTAATATACTCGGTTCACTTGCATCTGATTATATTTTCTTAATAATTTCTTTAATATACATCGATTCACTTACATCTGATTATAATTTCTTATAATTTATCATACCATGCAAAAGGTTTAAAACAAGTAACAGAACCACAACCGTATTAACAAAACCAATAACAAATTGTCATAATTCCTATTACCATATTCTAGCATTTTTACAAAAAACAAACCACATCATGAAAATACACACAGTATTGAGGGTGTCGATACTTTTGTGGTTAGATGGTGACATCACTCACATAGGGTTGCAAACGTGATCCATTTTACAATGGAAGGTGTGATTTCTGTTTGCGAGTTGAGGGCATTAATTGCGAGTGCTCTGTCTTGAAGAATAGTAGTAGCGTAGTTGTTACCTTGGGTATAGTATTATATGATTAAGGGCAGGTGGGTTGCTTCTATACAACATTGCGAATCAAAAATTTTCCGCGTCTCTCCCTTTCATTGGCGACTATGACTCATTTCGCCATAGAGATAGACACATCTTTTCACTCAGCTTCGATCAACATGTTGAAATCTCGGGATAGGAGTCTAATGTCATAGAATCTCAAGGGTCTTATATGGGGTTGTTGCATGGTGTGAGGGCGATTTATAGAAAACCGCGTTGTGATGTGGGGAGTAGAGAGATGTGCTGTATCTCTAGAGCGTGAGCGTCTTATCTAGAGAGCGAGGTATCTTGTATATTGACTGATGGGTTTGTTTTAAGTTTTTGAGCATATTGGTTTTTTTTTGTGTGTATCAAAGAGATGGGGTTGGTCTTTCAAATATATATGATATACATACTATGTATTTCAATCCTAGATCTTCTAGTGAGGTGGTGGCTGCAATTTAAGGTCCTTTTGTTGCCTTCATATGGAAAAATGTAGGCCCCTTTGTTTGAGGTAACAATGTAATTAATAGCTAAGGCCTCTCAAGTGATCCAAGTCTTTAGTTCAAGTCAGTGAGGAAGGAGCTGTAGGGTAGACTAATCACTTACCATCATAAGAAATGTAGGTTGTGCATTAATCATACTCTCGATAAGGCTAATGTAATAAAGTTAAGATGTTATGTAGTTTTAACATTGAGACACAATAATTTGCCTTGAAATTGATTATGTAAAATGTAGTGAACTATGGTATGCGAAACTGTGGTATCTTGGTTATTTTTGTAACGTAATCCTGTTTAATCCATGAAGCCGCTTATTCATGATTCCATTGTATGCCTGTTGGCTATAATTTTTTTGTGGCAATAATATCCACATTTTAATCAAAAGGAAAATAGTATATACTTTGGTCCTATATCCTAATAAATTAATATCTTAATACTTTTCAAAGAGGAAAAATTTTAATTATTACGTTTTGATACCATGCTAAAATAAAATATTTTCCTATAAACCTTAATAATCTAGTTTAATGCCCGTAGCACGCACGGAGACTAAACATTATGTTATATATTATAATAAAAGATATAAATATATATATATATATATAAATAAATATATGATTTTTATTTTTTCTGTATATATAAGTTATGTAAGGTATAATATTGGCACATCATGAAATACTTGTATTGAGGGTGTCGATACTTTTTGTTAAGGTGATATTAGGGTTGCACTGTCTTTACATGAGGGATGTTATGTTGCTTTGTGGGCAATATGGCAATGCTCTGTCTTGAAGTACATGTGGGATAGTTTTCTTGTATTTTATTTTTAAGGCAGGTGGTTGCTTCTATACACAGTGGCGAAATAAAAAATTCGCTCTCTCTTCATGGCGACATAACTGATTTCGCCATTGTTACACATCTTTTCTTCATCATCAAATTAAGATCTCTAGGTTAAATGTCCTTGACTCTTCAAATGTTAAAGAGGTTTTTGCAATGTGGGGAATTGAGAAAACCATTTATTGTGTATAATCCTGTAGTCTGAGATAAGGGGTGTTTGGATGATGGGATTGTTTAAGTTTTTGAGCAGTATTGGTTTTTTTGTGGGAGTCAAAGAGATGGTTGGGCTTCAAATGTATATGATGATACATACTATGGATTTCAATCCTAGATCATACTGTGAGGCGGTGGCTGCAATTATGGTCTTTGATTGCCTTCATATGGAAAATGTAGCCCTTTGTTTGAGGTAACAATGTTAATGAATAGCTAAGGCCTCTCATGGATGCCAAGTCTTTAGTTCAGTCTGTGAGGATGGAGCTGTAGGGTAGACTAATCACTTGCCTTCATGAAGGAAATGTAGGTTGTGCATTAATCTTACTCTCATAAGGCCTAATGGTATTAAGTTAAGATGTTATGTAGTTTTACATTGAGACTACATAATTGCCTTGATATTGATTAGGAAATGTAGTGACTATGGTATGTGAAACTGTGGTTTCTGGTTTTTTGTATGTTGTTTCCTGTGAATCATGAGCTTATTCTTGATTCATTGTATGCCTGTTGGCTTAATTTTTTTGTGGCAATAATATATTCACATTTTTATCAAAAGAAAATAGTTATACTTTGGTGCCTTATCAATATATTTATCTTTTCTTTTCAAAGAGAAAATTTAAGTATTACTTTGATACCATGCTAAATTAAATATTTTCCTATAAACTTAATAATGGTTCCATACACGTAGACATATTACTCTATATACTAAAATTCATGTCGAAAAACGACAAAATATTATGTTTTGGTGCTGGGCTAACTTTGGCCTTCTATGTTAGCCCATTTGTGACGTGCCCATTAAATCTGTGACCGATATCACATATTAGTAAACTAATCCATCATCCCATAACAACTGCATATCATCCCTAAAACAAAACACGTGTCGTCTTTATTCATCCAAATGTTTAACACCTGTTGCACCATTTGTTCATCTTCATCAGTTTCTCAGTAACAAAACCCGTAGTTCAGTATTAGGTGATTAGAAAGTGAAGTCACATCTTTTTTATTGAAGAAATAAGTATGTAAGCGTACACTTCAAATTGTAGGTTCTTTTGGCAAATTAATTTTTAGATTTTACTAACCCTAATGTCAGTTCTTCTAATAATTTTGTTGAAGGTTTAAGCAACTTTTAGGTTTTTAGTGGTGAATGATTCATGTTTTGTGCTGCTCTTTGTTTTGGAAAACATGATGAGTTCGATCAGGTATACAAAAATTAATTCTTAGAGGGTGTTTAGGATTGTTTAACCGGTGTTTAAAGTTGGAGCATTGATTGTTAAAATAGAATTAGGATTTAATTATTTGACTTTAAGTTAATACCCTTTTTGAGCTTTTATGTGAAGAAATTTGTGTCAAGTATGATATAAAATAAAGATTGTCGCTATATGTTGAAGCTGTAGAAAATTGATTCGTTGATGGAGATGCGAATTGTGTTGGGAGTCTTAGTGGTTAAAATAGGCATTTGAATTGGTGTGGTTTGATTTATTAGCCTATATAATCACTAATCAACACCAGTATTGTATGTTCCTTTATGTATTTATTTTATTTTATTGGTAATTGTTTGATAATATTTTTTTGTTGTCATAAGCAGGGATTGCAAACTGATAAGATGGTCAAGTAATAATAGAATCAATGGCTCACGCTTTGATGAGCGGTTACAGAGGTTATGTTTGGCTATGCTTAAACGCAGCTATGCGGACTACAAGTGATAAGCATCCTGAAGTTATTATTAGATTTATTCTTGATCTCTGGAGGTATACTTTTATAATAATCAAATGTTGCTTTAGTCAAAAAGTTATATTTAATATATCAGTGATATCTTTTTCTATGTCATTACGTGTGTGCGTTTTGTGCACTTCGCAGACTTTTCGCAAAGGCAAGTCTCCTAAGTTGTGGTGTATAGGGAGGAATATTGTATTGGCTGAATATGGTGGCCCGGAGATGGTTAATGATGGCGTTATGATTGCAATAGTTTTTGAGCTACTCAATTCCATGAAAAAGCTTGCGCTATTCTTAAGAAAAAGGTGATTGTTAGCAATGCTTATGCTACTAGATTAATAGTAGCAAATGTTAATTACAGTAAATCACTAAACCTTTTGTGTGCACCAAATTAGACTTAGTATAAGCTACCCATGATGTACTGCAAGGTTTATATCACTCATTTACTTTTCAATATGTCAATCAAAGTTATATTTAAATTATAATAAGTTATGTTGGCTGGCTCCTTTAATTGAGATAACATGTATTCACTCATCATGATTAGGATATGAAGGCTAAAACTAGAAAGTTATGGTTTAGTTGCTTCATCAAGTTTAAATTTCTTAATTGTATTTGATCTGGTATTTCTTTATGTTGGCAGTCACCTGATGAGCCCGAAAGAAGTGAGATCAATTCAAGAAAATAGCAACTTTCTTTGCCCATGATGTACATGGAAAATATGTTTTGTTAATAACTGATTTTCAAACATTTAATTTCAATTACATTTGTGTAGACCTATTTAAGGCGAACAACATATGATCATAGCATGGACCATTTACATATGTACTCCAATTGTAGTGTAGAAACAGAATACGACGACAAAATTATTACAATAATAGTAGAGGGGAAAACATACAAAATAACATTGGCTAAGAAAATAGCAATTCAAGATCTAAGTCTAGGTTGATGCCTTAGCAGACTTGAGTGTTTTTGGTTCACATTAGACAAACATTCAATTTAGAAGTTAAAATCATTTGTGAGTTTAGTTGGGTCATAGGTTGATAATTTTTTATACGCTGTTTATTTTTTAATATCTTAAACAGGGTTGCTGAGTTTGTCATCTATAACCTAAAGGAGATGGAGAAGATCAACCAATATGACATTACACCCCTCATCGATGACATTGGGCGTGAACCAGTTACTGCCATTGGAAGTTGTTTACTTTATCATGTTGGACATGGTTTTGAAGTTTTGTTTGTAGTTACGTACCCAAATGATCTATTTAATACATCTCATATATATGGTGCCTGTATGGACCATTAGTTTTGGTAACACGCAACGTACTAAAAATACATAATTAACATAAAGTATCAACCTATAGAATTTTTTTTAGAACGGACCTATAGACAAAAATTACACATACAACCCCATAACAAATTAGCCCCAGCCGCAACGCACAGATCTATATCCATCTCGTTACATATACATGACACGTGACAAATGATAAGCCGATCGGGCTAAATATAAACTAAGCCTACTACGATAATAGTTTGTTAGGTTCAAGAAAAGTGTTTATTATTAAATGAATTGGCCTTTGTATAGTTTATAGTTTTATTAGTAATTATAATATAATAAAGTCTATCTTGGTCAAAGTTAAGTAAAGTTGACCAAGGTTTGACTAAAGTTAGAAAAATAAAATATGGTTAGCAAAGAATAAATACCCATCTAGGAGGGGTATTTATACAAGTCTCTTATATTTTGTAACTCACTTCTCCCTCCTATTTCCATTTTTTCTTTTGAAATGAAAACTTTGAAAATGATAAAAAATACTCTCTAGCTCCTCTCCTCTAATTCTATAACTTTCGTATGATACTATAATGCAAACATGACATATAACAAGTGGTATCTATCATCGGGAGAGATCTAGTGTGTGTTTCGTGAATCAAATCAAGCTTAACCGTATCATTTTTCGATCAAAAAGTATTAAGCATATAAGATCTTGATTGATGACTAGTGTGTGTAAATGAAGGTGTAATAGTGTGTGTGTTTAGAGAGAGAATTTATTAAACTTGCCTTTTGATTAAATGAAGTTGTTACACTTAACCATGGCATACATACCTATTTATACCCCTCGGTTAACTATCTTTATTAAACTTTTCTAACTTAACATATTTAGTCCCTGCACTTTATAACAATGCTACAAGTAGATTATTTCTTTATTTCTAATATTCTCCCCCTAAATGATCTACTTGGGAACTATTCTTATTATTTTTTTGATGACGAATTCTTCCTTATGCTTTGCACACTTTATTCTGAAGTAGTCTGTCATTTTCTTTTTCTTTCAAGCTCGAAAACGCTGAGAATTCTTTATGAAAGTTAAGGACGACCTTGTAGCAAATCTCTCCTGATATAATTTTCTATCCCTATATGACAAGATATATTCATTTATCTGAAGGTATCAACTCTACTTCTCAACTCAAAAGATCAGCATGTCTCAAAAGCTAACTTTTGACTTCTTTTGCAACTTGCTTTTTTAAATAGCTTGTATGAAATCTTTAACTTCTGAACTTGATCTTGATGTAGATTTCAATACTAATGTTGCTGATGAAGATCTTGAAACAAGATGATTATTATTGAACATTTCTTTGTAAAAAGACTTGAACACTTGACTTTTCATATGAAATCTCATAATCTTTAAAGTCCCCCTCATTTCCACATATCCATCTCTTGAATATTGAAGTAGTAAACTTTGATTGTCTGAAGACATTGTTGATATTCTTGAGAAGTAATTCCATGCAAATGTCGAACCGGCTATCTCGATCGATCTTTGAAGTTAATGAAACACTACAGCTTATTCAAAACACTTGATGAAGTAACCTCAATCTTGAATACGAATCTTATCTTCTTAATCAAACTACTTTTACCATAACGATTTCTTTGATTCAATTTCTTGTCTAGTATCTTGATTTGTCCCATATATTCTTGCTTGTATCTTCTTCCCTTTCATATACTTGAATTGACCTTATGTTTCAAGCTTATATTTCTCTCTCATGTGATTATGATCCATCATGAACATCATGACCATATAAGCTTCCAAATAAGCTCCGGGTGAAGAATATCCTTTGAAGTCCATGAAATTGAAATCAAAATATTTTCTTTTCTCTCTAAAAATCAAATTTTCTCTCCTTTATACCAACATATCCCCCAAATACCCATAAGGGGGCTTTTTTCCCCCTAAACCAACAAATATGATTGCTATCATTCTCGTGAAGGCTGAAAGAAACTTTTGCCATTATAAGATTCGTTGAAGTAGTCATGCTTGTGAAAAGTAGAAATGTTGTTGTATGTTGTAGAAGATGAAATAGAAAATTATCAGAGTAAGAACCATCTTCCACATTAACTATGAAGTTCATACATCACAAGATCATGCTTTGAAAATTCCTGATGAATGTATTTGATGAATATGACCAAATCAATATCCTCGGTGATAAAGATGCGGATTATTTTGACCATAAAATTCAAAGAAGCAGTGATCTCGTAATACTTAGTTGTTGTGTTACCCTGGGAATCACATAACCACTAGACACTTAGATTCTAGTTAACCGTTATTGAATCATTAAACAATCATTTTCTAATTAGTGACCTTCGTTCAGCAATTGTCATGATGTTAGCACTGGTATGATTTCCATTCGATCATTGTGATACTATTCATAGCTATTCACACCAGAATGTTCCGGCAATGTCACGTGACATGCAATGTCAAAAAGACATTTATCATTTGTACCTTTTGTTTCATTGATGTTTAATACAACGTTCTTTGTGTCCTAAAGATATTTCATTGAATATCCCATATGGCTCTAGACTTTCGTGCAATTTTGTAAGCAAGGACTGGAGCAGAATGTCCTTTATTTCATTTACCAAACATTCTCGAATGAAAGTCGATAGATTATGCGTTTATTCTTTGAGATTATGCGTATAATCTCTATGAGAATGAAACAAATACTTTTTGAGAAGTAATTGAGTGGCTAGGAGGGGTTGTGCATTTGCATCACTAGGTCTATGATGTCGACTTCAATACAGAAATCAACGAATGAAATCTGATAGCATATGAGTTGATCCGGTTTCTATCCTAGTGTAGGAGAAACACCCTTCATCTTTTCTTATAAGCATCTCACTTTTCAACTCCAACCATTTTCTTTGCTTAGCATTTAATTCTTCTTCAACATTCCTATTCTTGTCACTTTTGACATTGTTATCATTTTTCATTCATTATTTTTTATTCGAAGCTTTATCACTTAAGTCCTTTATTTGCACCTCAAACTCCATCACCTAGACCTAACTTTTTTAAATTGGAAGGAAGACTCCGGGGTAGATCAATTCCGGTTCTGAAAGATCATAGGAGTATTTTGGGAGTAACTAAATCACACCGTGCAACTCAATCAACATACGTCGAGATAATTCCTTTAGAAAGAATGTCCGTGAAAACCATGAAGAAAATCTGAAATCGTATCATGAAATTTTGATAATATCAAGAAAATGTAAAACAATCACTCTGTCTGTTTTTGTATGCGGTGGCATTTCTTTTCTTGCATACTTTTCTCTTTTTCTTTTCATGTGTTGTTCTTGCTTTTAAAGCACATGACATATACTTTCATTTTTTAAGTATACGATTTCTCAATTCTCTCTTTCTATTTTTCTTTCACAAATCTCTCTTTTTATTTTTTTAACATTCTCACTAACATCATACGAAGAAGAAATTTAATCATTGTAAAGACACTCCCCCTTGACATATGCCGAGAAACGTTTTTATCATGAAGCTAAAAACGCAAAAATACGGATATGTTAAGATGAAATGTAAACAATTTACCATTTCGTTAACTTTCTAAAAAACTTTTTCAACAAAACTTATGGACACTCTCCCTCAAAAAATATCGTGTCTTCGATAAAACCTTTATGAGGGAGTTTCTCTTTGCACTTCTGAGTCTTTACTTCTTTAGACAATTTTCAAACAAAAATTACATTGATTTGAAGACCTTTTAAAATTGCTTTTATCTTTTAAAGTACCACATTTTCAAAATTCGAATCGATTATAACTCATCAACTTGAGATCATTGACTTTTAAAACAACTTGATTTTATCTTTTAAATACCACATAAAGATTTTGAAAAATATGTATCAATGACTCAAGTCAAGAGCAGAAGGTAGTGAGACAGTAGCACAAGAAAGTAGCTTAAAGAGAGTAGGAGATGAGCTAGAACAAGAGAAGGCAAAGAAGCAAAAGATAAATGAAGATCAAGAAGAAGCTGAGATGAAAAAGCTTATGGAAATTGTTCCTGATGAAGAAGAAGTATGTAACATCCCCAAAATGGGTCGCAGCAGAATAATGATTCCGGGAGCGTTACTTCATAGATAAATAGCACAAGATATGAGAACGACCTCTAAAAGAGTCGTTTGAAATACGATACATTGGATTTATTAAAATTGTTTAATACTTTTTAAAACAAAAAAAAAAAACTAATAGATTTTTTTTGAAGTTCCTATCAAATTAAACAACAACTTTTGGTACCCACTTAAGCACGTTGCTAGCGGGTTTACCATATTTGGAAAACCAAATATAAGTTGCGTCAATTTGATGCATAGAAGTTGAATTCCAAGGAGATATGAAACCCGGTGTTTCATTTTGAAATAACGATCTTGAAATTAACAGTGATTTAAAACTTTTCTCATTTGTCCAATTTGACTTATAAAACCTTGATGTTTCATTAGGAGTTTCAAAACTTTTCAAAGGTGTGAACATCGTTTTGAAACCCAGTGTTTCATTCAATGTTTTAACCCTTGAGGAAAATAAAGATTTCCATTTATTGTTGAAACTCGGTGTTTCATTTTGGAAAATTCTTTTCGAAATGAATAGAAACCTTACATCTTTCACCTTTTTCAAAACTGAATCATCTCTTTTACGCATTGTAAACATTTCATCCCTAGAATTTGAATGGTTTAGAAATGATTTCCTTCTTTTCCACGCTTGTTTTGAACTTTCGGTTTTCACAAGAATTTGAGAAGCAAATGTTTCGGATGAATGTTGTTTCTTTAAATACTTCCTATCTTTTTGCAAAGAATAAGTAGTAAATTGAGAAACCTTTCTCGAAAATGGTTTTAAAGATTTACCCGTGTAAACCTTTTTTTCCGAAACATTCACTTTTGGGAATTGATTTTGTGAAATCTTGAGAATACACCTTTTTCCGTTTAATGAATCAAAACAATCTTTTATAAGGAATTTTTTTAAATTCTTCGTTTTCTTTTTCAATTTTTTACACAAGAATTTTCATATATACTCTTTCAAAAAATTATATGATCTCAAATCATTGTGTTCTTTTTGCAACAATGTGTAATTTTGAGATGCCAACTGTGATTTTAATAAAGCATTTTGTTTTTCAAGATTTGCAAAATATGTCTCAAATTTATCAGTTCTTTTTGAAAGCTCTGTTTTGACATCATCAAAATCTTTGAGGGCTCGTTTGTGCTAAACCTTTATCCATTTTTGACATCGTTTATTCTCAAAACACACTTTTTTCGCATCATCAAAACTTTTCACTTTAACCCCCATTTCCTTTACAAGTCCCAAAATTCTTAGTCCTCAAACGTTTAACTTGTAATGAAAATCTTTGGAAACGTATGATTCATAATCTTGCTCGGACTCATTTCAAACTTTTCTCAAGAGAATTAACCATGTTTTAAAAAAACTTAAACTTTGTTTTCAAGGTTTGTTTAAAACATCATTTGAAGCCAACAAATCATTATACTCTTTTTGCATCGAAGAAGACACTTTTTCAAGAAATTCATTTTTAGCCACAAACATTCGTTTGTCTTCTTCAAAAAGATTGCTTTGTTGTTTCATCTCTTGATTTGAAATCTTATGTTTCTCCAAAATTTCTGAAACTTGAGATTTCATTTGATCAATATCTTTTAACAACACAGATTCTTTGACACCGTAAACCTTTTCAAGATTAATCAACTTAGTTTCTTTTGATTTTAGAACTTTGTTTTCAGTTTGCAAACTTGTTATTTCAACTTTTAAGCTCTCAGTTTCTTTTAAAGCAAAATATTTTTCATCTGAAAATCATACAACCAATTCAGCAGTTTCTTTTAATTGTGTTTGCAAACTCAAAATCAAATCCTTTTCCGAGTTATCTTGTGTGTCATGAACTATTTCTGAATCAAACTCAGACTGTACCTCATAAAATGGCTCACATTGTTCTTCCAACAATCTTATTTTCTCACACTGAGCAAAAATCAATTCATCTCTTTCTCTCAAAGTTGCTTCTGCAAGTGCATGTGCCTTAGATAGCTCTTCAACCGTTAAATTCAAACTTTTTATTTTACACCTCTTAAAGTTCCTACAACTTCACTTAAGAATTTTTGAACCGTTATAAAATCACAACCATTGGGACTTGAGATACTCTTTTTCAGATTCCTTTTTACGCATACACTCTATTAGCTCTAAAATTGTCGTTTGTTGAATCTTTATAGTGTTATTCTGCTCAGCTAATTGACCACTCAATGTGTCAAGAGAATGCTCTTGTTTTTTAATCTTTTTCGTATATTGTTTGTCATTATCATAAAGCGAAGAAAAAGTAATGATATATTTTTCGTTTTCTTTCTCATGTTTTTCACACTTTGCTTTATATGATTCGAGACTTGACTTATCCCAACTACTCATATACATGATGAACGAATCCGATACACTTGATTAGTTAACCCTAACTCGATAAACGCACAATTAATCATGACAAACTACAATCACGCAAACGATTTTTGTTTATTATTTATTTGTTATTATTATTTTTTATCAAAAATTTACCCTAATTCAAATCTTATACAAAAATTCAGATATAACAAAACGAGGCCCAATTAATAATTTTTACAATCCAAACCCCTCTTAGTCAACCCGAATCCAACTATTTTTACACAAAGAAAAATAAGAAATTTGTCGTTACTGTGTTTTATGAGCCGGCCCAAATGACTTTTGGAAGACTCGACTCAATTCCAACCTTAACCAAATCATACGATATATATGACACTTATTTTCTCACATAACCAAAAACACTAAAAAATATAAGCGCCCCACTTTTCCTTTCTCTCCTACAATCTAATTAACACATATCCTCAGATCTCAAACCAAACAACTATATCTCTTCATTTAAAAGACAAATACACGCCTCCTCTTCTTAGATTGCATGGCAGCCACATAAACACAACCTCTATCTCTTACTAAAAGAACCTTTCACTTCTTAGTTACACAAACATAGTAAACCCATATCATTTGTTGGTTTCGTCTTTAAGATTATTAAAATGGACGAATGGTAAGTCTTTTCTTGTCGAGTTTTTCATTTTGTTTGACTGTGAACGAAACAAAGATAGGATATGAACAATCTTGTTCTTGTTCTCTCTTTATGTTTTCGAAAATTAAAAAGAAGTTATATGCATCTCTGAAGAATAATCATATAACATACATGGAAAGAGGAGGCAAGTTGTTTTAGTGAGAGAAAGGGTTGGATGAATACTTAGAGAGAGAAAGAAAACATATATTGAATTGTGTGAAAAATGAACAACCAACCACCTCTCCAAGGCATGGAGAGGTGTTAATATACTTACAATGAACAAGTAGGCTTGGGCTTGCATGGGTTTATCCATGGGCCTTTACTAACTAACTATGTAAGTTTCCAAAAATTACCTAATGAGCTAACGACCGTTATCTACGAAAGCGACCGACACTTTCCTAGGAATTTTGTATTCCTAACAATCTCCCCTTAAGGGAGGTCGCAGCTCCATTTTACAAAAACTTAAACCTAGCATACTATGCTTTATCTTTAGGCTTGAGCTCGTTTAACTTCAATCATTAACTTATGATTTGATGTAGTGATCATATACTTTAGGTCTTGAGCTTGTTCCTCAGCTTGTCTTGAATGTGATCTTGAACACCTTGAGATCATCAACCAAGCATAATCTCCTTTTTTTCGCCATCTTGTGACCTTGGCCATCTTGTGAACTTGTGACTTCTGGACCGACATGCTCATACCTTTGATGGGTGTCGAATCCAACAAAAATAAATCCTACTTCTATTATTTGTAGTTAGCACAAGTAGGGTCGA